>CM068373.1:460162385-460332385 GCA_034769895.1 Magicicada septendecula
TAATATTGTTACGACGGTCTACTGATCGTCGTATGGTACGGTGGAAAACAAAATACAAGACACCAATTACGTCACTAATCACCAGTTTTAATTATCACAGTTGAACAGCTCGGAATTAACAAGACAGTCTCTTACGACAAATCAAATAAAAATTTTTCACACGCAATAAAATGTCAACTAATATAAAATACAATTGTATTACATTTGTCCCGCGCATACATAAGAACACATAACACTTCGCCACAATACTTCAAATCGCACTGGTATAAGTCGCAACAATAACGCACCGTGTACTCGCCCGACAATAACTGAACTATAATACTACGAACCGCATTCCAATAAATTGCAACTCAAACTAAACTGAACGTCTCTGAGTACTCGTATTTATACCCCGCTGAGGTTCCAGAATATTCGCCAACTGCGAGTCAAGAATGCTACTATAAAACACCGGAGCCTAAGTGGTTGCGCCCCCTTACATACAGCAGATGCGGACCGGTAAGTCCGGAATAATCTTGCAACCCATGTCGAGAATCACGTTGTGACGATTTCATTAATAAAAAAATATGTTAATTAATTAAGTTGATAATGTATAAGCTGAGAAATTTTAAATTCTTAATAAAATCTTACATTTTAAACTAAATCTTATTGCTATCATTAAATAATAATAATATTTAATATAAAGTCTAATAATAAAATAAAAGGGAATGCAATTGTACAGAAAGGGTAAAGCTTGTTAATTAATCCTGCATAAACAGGCACTGACCAGAATTAACTTGTTTTCTGACCCCTAAATAAACTAAGTATTATTGTAAATTTGTTATTATTTAAATAATTAAATAAGACCACTGTTACGTACTTTGATAACTTCTGTAACTAAGAATATCTCTAGTTAATAATTTAATCAAACTTTAGTCCTTTAATTAAATTAGAAACACGGAACTACTTTTATGTTGCCTAGTAATTGTCTTGAGATTACTACTCTCCCCCGTAACTATTTCTACCACTTGCAATGGAGCGCTCACGCCGTAAGCAGCGTAAAGCGTTGTTTCGCTACGTGTATATAAAAATGTGAAAGGCTTGATTCAATGACTATTTAAATAAATAAATTTGTGCGGTGATGACATCTCTCTCTATTATCAAATAACAAACTATGTAATTTATACAGTACTACAAACAAGAAGATGATATTCAACTAATCTATAATCATGTGAAGTGTATAACAGTGAAACAAACTTTCTATTTATTTATTCTAACTACAAGAATTACTAAGAATTACTACAGTCGTCTGAGATGAGTGTACCACCCCCGGAATGATTTGACATACTTCAGGAACTTCACCGTCACAGGATGATAAGGTAACGACAGATCTTCAGGAAACACCCGGAGGACCGAAGAACCTATTCTGCAGCAACTTCAGGAAACACACAGGTGACGTGGAGGCTTGTCTTCCATGGTTATGAGTTACAAAAAATTATAATCCACAAAAGACAATTTAACTTATCAGATTAAAGACTTTAAAACTTCTGTTTTAAATGTAATAACATTAAAGACTTTAAAAGACATACATAATATGTAACATGTAGTCTGAAATCTAATAACACTGGTTATAGCAAAAGAGTAAAAGTTTAAACTAAAAGTTTTGTTGTTTTAAAAGATTAATAAAAACCATTCTTCAAATGGTTAGAGTTTCAATATTGTACATGGCAAGGTGACCATTATTCATTTAATATATTTAATCCCGGATCCGTGGAATTAATTAAAAAGGATGTACATCATATTTTGAGGCCCCTTTGTAAAGGAGTAATATATATATATAATCATATAGTAAACTATATTGTTTGAGAACTTTCAATAGAGAACTTAATCACCAAATGTAATAAAGAGATGTCATCTGAGTACCGAGTAAACTGAGTGCATAAATCAACAGTCTCCCCTTCCTAATATCCTGCTATGAGAATTGTTTTATTTGTTTTTCAGCTCGTCACAACTAAGGCAGCCTGTATAATTGGCAGATCCAATTATTGCGGGTTCCCTAAGTTATAACACAAGAGAAGATGTTATAACGTACACACATAACATTACAGCCGGATTCCACTGGAACATTCGAGAAACATGTTGATTGTTCTGTAATGTTGTAACAGTGTTAAACAGGGTAAATAATATTCTGCAGTTTTCAAAACACATTGATTAATAGAATAGCACTGCACATATGCGTGGGGAGGTATTACAGTTATTCCTAATAGTTTATTTTATTCGACTATAACAGGCCTTTTACAGTTCTACTGATTGTTTTGGTTATCCTTATGTTTCACAGCGTCCTTCTGTCCCACATTGATAGTAGTCTGGGGGCCCGCCAACATATGAGAGGAATTATTAATATACTTCTATAACTTTCTGTATGGCTTAATTATGATTAGTCTACCACTTTTTCCGCTATGACAATTTTCGCGATCGATTTCTTCTCTTTCCCATTTTTCCGAAACATGTCGATTTCCCGTTGTAAAGAAAATTTATTAATAAATTTTTTTTTCTAATTGTAAACAATAGATAATTGAACTAAACTCGCGAAAAAAAAATTGTCGGACAAAAATTTTGATTTGTAAAGGGTGTCTACCACCCTAAACATGTCAAAATGACGAATTTTTAAGATTTATTGATGTTCAGCTGATTTTTTCAGAATCGTTTACTAAAAGTATGTAAAATTGAAAAATGACATTGTCGGACAAAATATGTTTTCCGATTTTCCAGTCCGACGCCTGGAAGTCGTCGCAGCCATGACGTCACGGTATTTATTAATATTTGTCGGACTAAGAGAGTGTAGGTTTGCGAGCTTATTACCTTATCTGTGATGGACTTGTCGGACAAAAATATCGGTTTATACGAATAGTCGGACAAGAAAATAAATATTGAGTAAATCAACCAATGAACGCACAGCGTTAGCTTTGATTGCTCGATCATCTCTCTCGCGTCCGCCCATAACGCGCGCTGATTGGCCGATTTTTCAATTTTTAATGCTAAATTACGGAAAAACTATTGCTCATAGAGAAAAACTGCATTAAAATTTTTCATTTGGATTTTTAAGCTCTATACAGTGGTATATAGCGTTACATGTCTTTTGTATGCACCATGTATACATTTACTTATAAAATGGTAAAATATATAAAATCAGTTTTTCGGGTTTTTCACGAAAAAAGGAAAATTTTTCTGTCCGACAACTCATCAATCATGTTCTGCTTTCTATTTTATAACAAAAAAAAGCCAAAAAAAAGGTTATTAATAAATAATAAAATGGTAGACTAATCATAATTAAGCCATACAGAAAGTTATAGAAGTATATTAATAATTCCTCTCATATGTTGGCGGGCCCCCAGACTATAGGCTTTTATAATGATAAAACCTCATACGGTTTTTTCCATTTAATTCGTAGCAATTCTCACAGATTTGTTTAACGATAAAGGCATTACCTGTACAAAAGTTATCGTTCCTGAAACCATTTTTCATATTTTATACATATTATTACATACATATTATACTGAGTATCCGGTCAGCCTCCGTAGGGTGCGTACCCATACTGACGTGTGTTGTTAACAATTAAGTGATTTTAGCTTTTGACGATCTCAACTGAGTAAAGGAATCTGATGATGGAACATATGTTCCGAAACATGTAATTCCAAAATAATAAAACAAAGACACACGACGGATGTAAGTTAATTTACTAATTTATAAATATTATGTCAACTTCTAAATTCAAGAATTAGATGAACTTGTCTGTTCCAGTTCCCAATACCCAGCCATGTTTACATCGTATTTCAACATTTCTCTTTCGAAAGTGTAGTTTGCATTTGTTGCCATTTAGTTTCATGGTCTTGCGCACACGTTCCATCCACTTTTCCGTAATGTAACTAAATTCCGTATTCCGTAATACACTATTCCGTTGTGTAACTAGCATAACTGACTGCAACACATCAAGGTAATTCTGCGTTTACATTTGAAGGTTGTTCTGTCATATATTTGACATACGAAGTATTCAGAACGTCGACTCACTTCCGCCGTCTGAGTTCTGCTACAACATGCCATTACCACCGTAACAAAACACGTCACTTAAGTTTTTTTGTCGCAGATGTTTTTAATCATCCCTGAAACTGACTGGAATTTCGCTGACTTTCTATATCTACACATCATAGTCGTCACAGTAGCTGAGCCATTTATCAAAATTAAAGAATACATTTTCCGCAAACATGACTCTCACAATTTTTTGGAACATACAAGGAAACGGATTAGCTAAGAACAACCGAGAGAACGGATAATTCGCTTAGTACAGTAATAAATTATTTATTTACCGTCAATTTTGATTATTTACCGAGCGCCGTGGAGCTGAGACGTCACAGACTCGAGCAGCGGTTGTAAGACGTGAATTAATGATGACGGCGTGTCGAGCCAGTACTGTAACAGACGCCACGCGAAAGGTCACAACTGCAGAATATCGGCCAATTGCCGTGTTCCGCCTCACACGAAGCATTTGAAGAACAGAACTCTTTATTCACTCGCTTTATTTGTCCTCAAGTGTAGAATTTAATATCTACTTAAACTTGTAGTCTGTGACGCGTTTCGAGAATGGATAGTAGTTAATAAAAGACGCCACTGTACGCAACTGACTCAATTTCAAACCAAAGTGTCTTTGTTTCGAAGCAGCGAGGCGGATTCTACGAGGCACAGTAGCTAATAAAATCATTTTGTTCTAAATCACATAAAGAACGCAATTATTAAGAATTCTAAGACGCTCATAAATGCATTTTAAAAAGATTTATGAGGATTTGCAGTCTCAATATTCGAAACTTTTTATTATGCCGTAAACGTGTAAATCAATTTCAAGGAAAAACGTTGTTAGAAAATGATATATATAATTCAGAAAAATTTGCAAATGATTCCAGACCTTGACAACTATGAATAAGGTTTAAAGAGAAGTAGCCAGAGTGTTAAATAATTAATTTCCAATTGTTATAATATTTAAAGAATATATTTGTTAGTAAAAAAAATCATTCTTCGTATTATTTGAATTAGCAGCCATCCTTACTATTTCTTTTATAAAGTTGCTAAACTGCTACAATTTTTTGTTCAGACAAAGCTTTTCGTCATCTCTGACATCACCAGGTCTTGATCATCAGGTCTGGAACAACATCATCAAGACCTGATGATGTCAGAGATGACGAAAAGCTTTGTCTGAACAAAAAATTGTAGCAGTTTAGCAACTTTATAAAAGAAATAGTAAAAAAAAAAATCAATAATGTGGTAACTGTCATGTTCATATTTGTTTTAATTATTCATTAAAAAAAACACAATTTTTGTTTTTCATAAATATTATTTTTGTAATTTCTAATAATCAAATTATTATTTAAACGAAGTGTAAAGCAATTAAAAAGAGTATAAT
Source organism: Magicicada septendecula (assembly GCA_034769895.1). NCBI lineage: Eukaryota > Metazoa > Arthropoda > Insecta > Hemiptera > Cicadidae > Magicicada > Magicicada septendecula. The sequence continues at coordinate 460,167,814 of CM068373.1, forward strand.
GAAAAGAATTGAGTTGTATTGAAAAAAAGGGAGACACGTTAAGTTCGAGCATGTAGTAAGAATGAGTATGAAATAACGGAATGTGCTACGCGGAAAACACAGGATGGCTTAGAAAAGTGTGTAATAGTGGTATATGTACTAGAAAGTCTCAATTAGATACAAGCTAGGCCTATGATAAAATAGATTGGAAATTAAAACACGGATTTGACACTTTGTTGCAGATCATTTGGGCGGAAGCGACTAAGGAATAATAAGATTGAAGAAGGAAAATAAAATAAAACATAAAGAAGAAATGAAAACATTCCACTAGGTATAATAAAAAAAAAGTTAGACCAGCAAGTTAAGCTCCGTTAAAAATGTCAGATTTTACTGTAAATATTATTTACTAATGTTAAGATTATATATTTACTTTTTATTTTAGAAATATTTTTCTTTTAAAAAATTAATTAATAAAAGGCGTTTTCTTCCAGAGAGTTTTGAATTATTTTTATAAATGTTCTCTGTGTCAATGTAAAAGCGAGCGAACTGTTTTCCTTCGCTCGCAACCGATGCGATGTCCAGAATCAAATTAGTCTCTGCAGCAGACAGCTAATATACATCCATAAAAGCTCTGTGCGTAACATCTAATAAACCAAATGAAATTATCGTTTTCTGTAAGGGGTTTTCTTCCTTTGACGTTTCTCATGAAAAATTAAATAGATTTTCTTCTCGTTCTTTTGTCTTTTGCGTTCATTTAATCAAATTTTTGATCAGAATCATTTTTTCATATTGTAGCGTACGAAAGTAATAGCTTACATCACAAAGACGCAATGGCGCTTGAGAATTTTACAGGCCTTGCACATAATCTTAATTCGCTTTGGTATAAACGATTTATTAAGTCAATACTTTAATACTATATATTGTACACAGTACTTTAGTTTTTAAGATTTGTAATCGTTATGCGTAAACTCCTGGCCATCCGTGAATCGGAGCCGCCCAGATTTTATGGTCAACAAATTCAGCTGACATTTTCTCCAGAAGAAACTCTGCGTTTGAAATGTTTCTTATTCCCATATTTCGTGTCGTGTCTGCACGTACTGTCTTCTATATAATGTAGCTTCACAGTACTTCCTCTGTGTGCCAAGGTTTTGCCGTGTATGTCTGACCGCTTTCTCACCCATTTTTGGCTCCTATTTTCTGTCTTGCTGTAGTGTTCACTTGTTGTAGTGTTGCTGAGCTTCCTCGCTCAGAAGGATAACATTCGGTACCAAAGCAACTGTTATCAGTGATAATTAATGTTTTATCACGCATCAGTGAGTTTCGTTCTTGACATGTTTCTTCACATTATTAACTAACGGCTATAGAAACACTCTACGGGTCAGCTCCGTTGAAGTGATAATCTGCGACTGATGAGTAGACCGGGAACACAGCTACAATGTAGACTCAAACTGTAATACCGGTTTCTAATGGTGCAATCTGATTGGTGCACAGAGCCAGTATCGCACAATTAAGAACTCATTATTACATCAATGGCTTCCGATCGTTTAAGTGTGTCCTATATAGAAGGTACAGGTCAGACACATAATCAGTCGTAACACGCCTCTTACGCTGAAAATCACTATCATTCTTTTTAATGTGGTTTCATTTCTCATCCAGAACTTATCTGGTATTTTACTGGTATTTGGTGTTTCAGAATATCCTCCCTGCTTTTTATCCTGGAATAACAGATTTTTATTCACACTTTTGGGCTGGATGTTTACAGTTCTGAATATCGTTTTGTATATTATTACTTCATTCTTGGCGCACTGCTTTTTCCGTAACATATAGTGTTGCAGGTAGTTTCCACTTTTTGATTAATTATCTTAATGGTCATATATACATATTTCTTATTACCCTAATTCTTACGAGATAATTAACGCTTCTTTTTTATTTCCATGAACTGAAATTTATATAAACTGAATTTACTACCCATTTTGGTGGAAGAAAGCTGCAGTTGTTCCCCCCACAACTAATCTGTTAAAGCCTATCCATATTTACCCTTACATATACGTTACTAGTAAAGTTAGGTTACGGATCTCATGAACATAAGTATAATTTTGTGAGTCAACTTTGTAATATTAGTCGCAAGTAAATTGCTATGGTAACCAGTCCAGTATGGAATCTGACAAACTACTGTCTGATAATAACACGCTACGTAGGATTACGATTTATTTAAAACAAGTTATTGTTATGGGTCTTACCAAACTGTTGTGTAGAAATTGCTATGGTAATCAGTCCAGCATGGAATCTGACAAACTACTGTCTGATAATAACAGACTACGTAGGATTACGATTTATTTAAAACGAGTTATTGCTATGGGTCTTACCAAACTGTTGTGTAGAAATTTCTGTATGTAAAGTAATATTATATTTGTCAGACTGAAATTGCAATTGCTCGTTATATCGTGCAGACCATCCTTTTGAAAAATGCGAGTAGTTTCCCTTTGAAAACTTTCTTTACCTAAGATACCAACAATAGTTAGGTGAACGGTTGACGGGGAGTCAGGTATAGCTTCAAGTACTGTGCCATACCCTTTTGTTTTACGCCAGAGGTACGATTTGTGCGGAGAATTAAGACCGGATTCCATTGCATAGATTGAGATATATCTGATTGGAATTTAGAGTCTAGAAATCTAGAAGTTCTAGGAAATGGAAACAGCTTCCTGGAATGTAAAAAATGGAAACAAAGAGAATGTCAATGTTACAGATTCAGAAATCAGTATTGGAATAAATTTATAAAGCGAATAAGTCTTAAAGATCTCGAAAGAGATGTAAAAAAAGCGTTTTAAGACAAAATAGGCAAGATGTCTAATTGCTTTAAAAGAAGAGGAAGAAAAAGTGGTAATTATCTCTAAATGGAACCAAAATTTGAAAAATTAAGTTCTATTTTGAGTAACAGAATAATAGTGCAAATTTTTATTTATACTTGCTCATGCATGAATTATGATTAATTTAAATTTAAATTACCGTAATATAAGATTATTCAGGCATCAGACAGTTACATTACAAGTTAGAATACTCTGTACTTTTACTGCGTTCAGTGATTACTGATTGTTTATGTTTTTTGTTATAGGTAAGCTGCGATTGAAGGTTGCAGTGATGAATGGGTAAGTGTATAATATTTATTGCCACTAACATTTCCATGAGCAAAGCTCTAACGAATGAAAGTTATAATGAAAGTTACCCATTCTCACGCGGTCAATTGCGCGTTTATAATTACCAGTATTACTAAACGACTGCTAACATTAATTTTACCTTGAGTACCTTAACGCGTCTTAGTGCATCTTGGCGGGGGCCATCTAATGCATCCTAATAATAAACTATGTGATAGAATTTAAGAAAATGAAGTAATTAGCTTGTGGTTATTTAGTTACTTGAAATTGAATTTAAAAAATTTTTAATTTACGTTTAAAGTTGACAAGGCAAAAATTTCAAGATTATACAAATAATACACTTACTTGCGATTGGTCGTTATTTAAAGTCTCTCTGCTCATTGCACTTAAGATAGTTGTACAGTTGCGACACAATCGTCTAAAACACGGTCAGTTGCGATCGGGGTAGAAATTTGAACCCTGTAAATTGCGATCAATTGCATTTTCATGTTACTATTATAATAATACAGAAATTACCTTTATAATTCTATTAATTCCTAGCCTAACATAACCTAACCTAACTTGACAAAAATATTGGAAGAAAGAAGTTAATATAAAGAAATCTAATCGAAATTCAGAATAGCTAGGTTTCTAAATGACAGATTCGTTCAGTGAGTGAAATTGGTGGGGGGGTGGGCGCAATTGACCGCGTGAGAATGGGTAAAAGCAGTGTTTCGTCGCGACTGACCGAGAAAGGCCCAAACCAATGCGTCCGCCGTACACAACACGCTCAAGTTTGCTGCAGTGACTGCTTGTACTATTGCTATTAATGTTGTGCCATTCCAGTAATATAACTATTACTGTTGCACTGCGTAGAACTAGACAGACAAATGCAATCACTAAGGCACTGGCATATCATTTTATACTCGTCGTTCGTTCGTCAAGTTCAATTGTTTGCTCAGTGTAATTGTGATAACTACTAATCCTCATGGCGTACGTAACGACTATCTAATAGTAGCAATAATAGTGAATAATGATAGAAACAGCAATGCAAGCAACGGGAATATTAGTTCTGAAACTGTTCATGATAGCTTAGAGATAATAAATTTTCGTCTGACTAAATGTGTGTCTGTTTCTAGTAGTCGCAGAACTAATCACCAGTAACAAGTGATTCTGTGATCAAGTCGTTCGTAGTGTGAACGATTAACAAGTGCCGTGATCAAATTCGTCACTTAGTTCTGCGCTACGCTATATTCTATACATTATAATAACATTTGACTAACGATCGCTTCGGTAAAGTATAGAACGCATTAACATATTTCAATGGAGTCTCAAAGTCGTAGTAACTAACGACACTTCATACTATCAGATATCGCTTGAAATTAACCGGCTCAATAAACAATTCCCTAACCGCTGACGTCTCCCACACACTGTATCACCGTGTAATTTCTCCTGTCTATGCTTCGCTCTCGCTTTCTCTCTGCCTCTCTGTCTATCTGTCTCTCGCTACCTATGTTTTTATACCCATTGTTATTTATCTCTACTTCTATCCTTCTTCTGTTTCTTGTTTCTCTTAGTTTGTGGCTTAGTGGTCGTTTCTCTCAATTTCTCACACTTTTTCACGAATTTTCTCTGCTCCTCACTTTGTGTCTGTTTCTCTCCAGCTCTCACTCTTTGTCCAGGTTTCTATCTGTTTGTCTTTATCACTCTCACTTTTACCAGTTTCTTCTGTATTTTTTTGTTTTCTGTCTCTTTGCGTTTTTCCGTAGTTCTCTTCTTCCCTCTGCTACTTCTGTTTGTTTCCGTGTCTATTTATTTATTTATTTTAATTATATTCTTTTTTGCTTCTGTTTCTGTCTTTTCTCGTAAGAGAGATTGTATCGTTCTTTCTCTGCGTTCCTTAACCAGTCGTTATTTCCAAGCTAGAAGTGTTGTCCTCCGTTTGATTACAAACGACACAAACTGATACGATAGTGTCGATTAGTATTTTGAATCAACACAAAATAAGTCTTTCCTAACAAGACGTTAATAAATATTAATTAATTGAAATATTTACAATTTTTTGTCCATATGCAGTCTCTTTCTTGTATTAAGGAATCATTTTAACAAATAAATTATTATAAATTTTCCTCATCATCTTTCTTGTGTTGTGTTACACGTGCTTGTTTATATGTATATCTGAAAAGAGAGAGAGAGAGAGAGAGAGAGAGAGAGAGAGAGAGAGAGAGAGAGAGAGAGAGAGAGAGAGCGAGTGCAAGAGACAAGAGAGAGAGAGCAGTAAGGGGGAGAATATTTCTGTGACTGGCCGAGTCAATGTTTATTCGACTCAGCAGAGGTGACCCAACAAAATACTTGTTCAGTGCTTGTCTCGCGCACAGATTAAAGCAGTTTGCCTTCGTCACTTTCTATGTGCATACGTGTACAGTGCGTCCTGGTCCCTACACAGTTACTAGTCATAACAGCAACTAGAGAGGAACTAAATATTTGCTTAAATATTAAATAGAAATAGCCTACATAATTCAAAGACCATATTTAATAAAAAATATGTTCATAAAAGTTATTAAATGATTTGAAAACATTACGTTTAAACATTAATATTAACATAGTTAAGTTAAATGTGTTTATTTAATACAAAACTTATTTTAAAAGAAACCTTTAGTTCATGTTTCGTCTTAGTAATAAGAGAATTTGGAGGGGCGGTAAACAGCATTAAAATTATGTTTCTGATCGATGTACTGGTACTTTAACATAATGTGTGTGTGTGTGTGTGTGTGTGTGTGTGTGTGTGTGTGTGTGTGTGTGTGTGTGTGTGTGTGTGTGTGTGTGTGTGTGTGTGTGTGTGTGTGTGTGTGTGTGTTATAATCTAGCTGTTTCCATTACTATTTACGTCTAAACCGTATTCACTAAGTTGACTAATGTTGCAATATATGTTTCCGATTATCTGAAACAGTTAGGAATCACTTGCTGATATTTTCATTCATGGAGGCAACACAAATCATTTTTTTCTTGTTGAAATCTTCAAAACTAAATATGTTATCTCAAGTTATATGTTATGCCAAGACTGAGTCTAACTTCGTTCAATTAAAAAGTACTATTTAAATCCCAGTTTTTGGCGTTTGTAGATTAAAATATTTACGAACAAAGAAAGACAAATTCCAGTACAAAACGAATACAATTTTAAACTTTCTTTTTCAAATACAAAATGCTATAATTATTTATCAGAAATAGTTAATGCGCTTATATAGCTATAAACTGTGCATATAAAAATGCTTTATTGAGGATGGGTGGCAACAACAGAGGTTATCTATGACCGACGCCGAAGAGTCAATCGTTGGGGTCGACGAGGGTCGAAGGCGCCCAGAACGTAGAAAATATGGTACTGTACCTTTATCCAGTCCTCCAGTCATTTTCGCTATTTCGATTATGCGATTGTTCGGCTTCGATCTTTAGTGAATATCGCACATAATTTTGTGTAGCTGAAGGAATTGTACAAATTTTAATTTCGTATGTTGCAAAATGGTTGGCGATTGCAGTTGGTGTTCTTAGTTTTTTTAAATGAAAAATGATTGTAATATTAGTATATCATAGTTGCGTACCTGTGACGACAAAAATTGATGTTGATAGGTTTACAAGAGAACTGAAATTACACCTGAAAAGCGATACGTGTGTAATGTAAAACTCGTTTTTTTTGCGGAAACTACGAAAAAACCCCAAGTCGAAAGTAAGGCGGGGCGGCCCTTGCCTATTACTATACATGTCCCCTTTTTTGTGGCAGAACTCGGTTTTCAGTAGACCTTGTTTTCCCAGTAGCAGTCGTGTTTTCATTAATAGTCGTTCTGCGAATAGATCACTGAAAACCACCGAACTCGAAAGTAAGGCGGGGTTGCCCCAAGGCCCACCCCTTACCTATTAATATACATGTCACTTTTTTGTAGCAGAACTCGTTCTTTCGGTAATATTCGTTTTACAAGTACTCGTGTCTGTTACAAATTTAAAAAAAGACGTCCATTATGTACAATGTTTAGAGCACATATTCTAAATGCATACAGCTATAACCGTAAATATTTCTATTTTCCAGTTGATATTTGCTGTTGATGTTTTCGCCTATTTGCCAACTTCAAAACGTTAGGTTCTTTATTTTAAAAATTACTTCGTTATAAGCATTGTATATACACATTATACGTTAAGTTTTCCTCAACCACGGCTTTTATTTATTTCAGCAGCTAACCAAAAACCATTGTGCAGCTAACCTCACAAATAAAAACAACACATATTTTCGCTTTGCATTAAGAAATAGGACAATCAACAACTAGTACACTTCTTCTTTTCCACATCGTAATATACCGGTACAATCACATATTAAAAACATCGAAAATGTATTGTAGGAGCAGATAAAGTACAGTTTCGAAAATACAATAGAAACGGCACTGGCAAGCACTCACGTAGAAACACACACACATACACACACACACACACACACACACAGAATTCAGGCGCAGACGTAAAAGTATAAATAATTGTCACTAACGCAACAGCTTGAAGATAAATAGCCTGCATAGAAAGAACTATATTTAATGATGCAGACACAGTGTTCACTTGAGTTGTTCATTGGCAGTCTTTGATGTATATTGTGTCTGCGTCTGAATGCGATGTTTATGGATGCATCACTGAATGATAAACTGTACGTGATACACCTTTTGTTCAGGAATGAATTGTATACTTGTGCGATATTCAGCAGCGTATACGTGGAGACAGTTCGGCAGTGCAGTCTTACAAAAATTTGAGTATCAAGAACGAAAGCGTCTGTGATTTATCACAGTTTCAGAGTTACAACGCCAAATAATTTCTGAAGTAAGTGGAAAAGCCTCTCGACCATACTTAAAGTTTGTATTTCGTACCGGACTCGTTACAGAAACTGTAAGCTGGATACGGAAATGTTTGGGGATAATTTCGTAGTTAATTAGGCTTGTGGAAAACGGTTATCAGTTATTTTTTGATTTAGAGTTCTTAAGACTTTCACAGCCGCTGTCAAACATAGTCGGAAACATTAACCGCCGGGCTGTTAGGCCGTGGTGTACTGTTTGTGTGGGCGCCGGGCTGTTAGGCCGTGGTGTACTGTTTGTGTGGGCGCCGGGCTGTTAGGCCGTGGTGTACTGTTTGTGTGGGCGCCGGGCTGTTAGGCCGTGGTGTACTGTTTGTGTGGGCGCCGGGCTGTTAGGCCGTGGTGTACTGTTTGTGTGGGCGCCGGGCTGTTAGGCCGTGGTGTACTGTTTGTGTGGGCGCCGGGCTGTTAGGCCGTGGTGTACTGTTTGTGTGGGCGCCGGGCTGTTAGGCCGTGGTGTATTGTTTGTGTGGGCGCCGGGCTGTTAGGCCGTGGTGTACTGTTTGTGTGGGCGCCGGGCTGTTAGGCCGTGGTGTACTGTTTGTGTGGGCGCCGGGCTGTTAGGCCGTGGTGTACTGTTTGTGTGGGCGCCGGGCTGTTAGGCCGTGGTGTACTGTTTGTGTGGGCGCCGGGCTGTTAGGCCGTGGTGTACTGTTTGTGTGGGCGCCGGGCTGTTAGGCCGTGGTGTACTGTTTGTGTGGGCGCCGGGCTGTTAGGCCGTGGTGTACTGTTTGTGTGGGCGCCGGGCTGTTAGGCCGTGGTGTACTGTTTGTGTGGGCGCCGGGCTGTTAGGCCGTGGTGTACTGTTTGTGTGGGCGCCGGGCTGTTAGGCCGTGGTGTACTGTTTGTGTAGGCGCCGGGCTGTTAGGCCGTGGTGTACTGTTTGTGTGGGCGCCGGGCTGTTAGGCCGTGGTGTACTGTTTGTGCGGGCAGACGTTTCGACTTCACCGCACGATCAAGGCTATGTAAATCAGCACTACGAAGCGCAACGTCCGCAACAGCGTTGGTATACACAGCCGCTGTTGTCGCTTGAGGCAACCGGAAAAGTCTGCGGTGGCCGAGCATGTGCTCTCCAATGCTGATCATCACATTCTCTTCGACGAGATCAAGATATTATCCTCTGAGAACGCCTACTTCTTTCAGCTGCACGTGCATTTCGCGGAGGTCTCCAAACATGGTTCCGCCGCTATGAACCGAAGGGGAGAAGGCTTCCTATTAAATAGGATCTGGCATACTGTGCTTCCAAGCCAATCAGATAGCACTTGATGCTGCTTGGCTGCTTTGATCGTGCTGGTATGGAAACTTTATTTATGTGGCCCTTCTCAGAGGAAATATAGGCCAATAGTCTCTACCACATCACCGAGGTGAATTGGCGGACACCGTGCTAATTGTTTCCGACACTGAAGATGGGCTCCGATGGTGGGGCCGAAACGTCTGTCCACACAAACAGTAGCCTATGACGTAATAGCCCAGAAAATAACGTTTTCAACTACATTTAAGTTGTTTCAGGAACAGAGTTATATCCCGGAAGGATGCTGTGGGTTTTCAGTGTAACTTTAGACGAAACGGGAAACCTACAGTAATCATGTGAAGAACGTGATGCATAAAGCGGAGAGCAGAATGGCGAAAGTTAGCAGGATACCGGCTAACATTGCTGGACCAAGTAATGTTTGGCTAACATCGCTGGAAAAAGTAATCTGGTCAATTATTTTATGTAGTTCTCCTATTAGGTATAAAGCATTCGGAATTAATGAATATAATGCCATTCTTTCTGAGGCACAAAAGAAGATTTACTTAGTGTATCGCCTCCATATCAAACCGTATTTACCACCTCTGTGAAAGTTATAACAAGGATAACACCAATCGTCTTGCCAGAGAAACAGAGGAGATAAATGCCGTGATATAGATTTGAATACTGCAAAACCAATAGTCAGAGATAACAGTTCGGCACCATGGGAAGACCGATGAAATGAAAATAATACAAAGCGACAATGGAGGGAGTGGATCGTAAGCGCAGTATTCTGGATTATATTTGACCCAATTTTTTAATAGTCATTGGACTTTCAAGGTTTAGTTAAGGTGAGTTAGGAAAGCGAAGAACAACGCACGTGTCTATTGTGAAGGGAGTGGTACCGGGGAACACACAGTGCTTCGATACAGTAGGTGGAGAGGAATACGGAAATTAGCGTATACCAAGGTGCGAAGTAAGTTCAGAACCTGATAAAATGATAAAGTATGCGGTTCAGAGACAAAGAAATTGGATGACAAAACACAGTATGATCAGAATCATTATGAGGAGCTCTGAGGCGGAAGAGAAGCTAAGACTGGAGACAAGCTAGCGCGGAGGCAACACGGGATAACGTACTCTGGTTAACGGTTTCAGGCAAAGAAGAGAGTGCGAAAGTAGGCTACCGTTCACTAGTTGCTCTGTCCATTTGTCGTCTGTTTAGCCTACCTAACAATTGGGTAATCGTTAGCAAGGAAGGAGTACATTTGTCGTCTGTTTAGCCTACCTAACAATTGGGTAATCGTTAGCAAGGAAGGAGTACATTTGTCGTCTGTTTAGCCTACCTAACAATTGGGTAATCGTTAGCAAGGAAGGAGTACATTTGTCGTCTGTTTAGCCTACCTAACAATTGGGTAATCGTTAGCAAGGAAGGAGTACATTTGTCGTCTGTTTAGCCTACCTAACAATTGGGTAATCGTTAGCAAGGAAGGAGTACATTTGTCGTCTGTTTAGCCTACCTAACAATTGGGTAATCGTTAGCAAGGAAGGAGTACATTTGTCGTCTGTTTAGCCTACCTAACAATTGGGTAATCGTTAGCAAGGAAGGAGTACATTTGTCGTCTGTTTAGCCTACCTAACAATTGGGTAATCGTTAGCAAGGAAGGAGTACATTTGTCGTCTGTTTAGCCTACCTAACAATTGGGTAATCGTTAGCAAGGAAGGAGTACATTTGTCGTCTGTTTAGCCTACCTAACAATTGGGTAATCGTTAGCAAGGAAGGAGTACATTTGTCGTCTGTTTAGCCTACCTAACAATTGGGTAATCGTTAGCAAGGAAGGAGTACATTTGTCGTCTGTTTAGCCTACCTAACAATTGGATAATCGTTAGCAAGGAAGGAGTACATTTGTCGTCTGTTTAGCCTACCTAACAATTGGATAATCGTTAGCAAGGAAGGAGTACATTTGTCGTCTGTTTAGCCTACCTAACAATTGGGTAATCGTTAGCAAGGAAGGAGTACATTTGTCGTCTGTTTAGCCTACCTAACAATTGGGTAATCGTTAGCAAGGAAGGAGTACATTTGTCGTCTGTTTAGCCTACCTAACAATTGGGTAATCGTTAGCAAGGAAGGAGTACATTTGTCGTCTGTTTAGCCTACCTAACAATTGGGTAATCGTTAGCAAGGAAGGAGTACATTTGTCGTCTGTTTAGCCTACCTAACAATTGGGCAATCGTTAGCAAGGAAGGAGTACATTTGTCGTCTGTTTAGCCTACCTAACAATTGGGCAATCGTTAGCAAGGAAGGAGTACATTTGTCGTCTGTTTAGCCTACCTAACAATTGGGCAATCGTTAGCAAGGAAGGAGTACATTTGTCGTCTGTTTAGCCTACCTAACAATTGGGCAATCGTTAGAAAGGAAGGAGTACATTTGTCGTCTGTTTAGCCTACCTAACAATTGGGCAATCGTTAGCAAGGAAGGAGTACATTTGTCGTCTGTTTAGCCTACCTAACAATTGGGCAATCGTTAGCAAGGAAGGAGTACATTTGTCGTCTGTTTAGCCTACCTAACAATTGGGCAATCGTTAGCAAGGAAGGAGTACATTTGTCGTCTGTTTAGCCTACCTAACAATTGGGTAATCGTTAGCAAGGAAGGAGTACATTTGTCGTCTGTTTAGCCTACCTAACAATTGGGTAATCGTTAGCAAGGAAGGAGTACATTTGTCGTCTGTTTAGCCTACCTAACAATTGGGTAATCGTTAGCAAGGAAGGAGTACATTTGTCGTCTGTTTAGCCTACACCTAACAATTGGGTAATCGTTAGCAAGGAAGGAGTACATTTGTCGTCTGTTTAGCCTACACCTAACAATTGGGTAATCGTTAGCAAGGAAGGAGTACATTTTTTGAAAGTGAAATTTTAATTATTTCTTTCACAACAAAAGTACTGATTTCTGTTCTTCCACACTTTAATTTTTGCTTTTTTTGACGTCGTCTTCACCCTCATGGATTATGTTGCTTTCTTTGTTGTTGATCTTTTCCTTATGATTTAATGTTGCCATTGCTTTCCGTATCTACTGTATTTCTGTTCCCTTGTTTTCTTATTCTTACTCATTTTAAAATATACCGAATTCATTTTTATTGTTTCAATGGCCGTAAAACATTACATATTATTTAGGCGGAGAACATTTTACCAAGTTTCAGTCAACTCCTTTTCTATGAAAGCATGGAATTGCCAGTGGAGACTTCTAGGAAATTTTAACAGTTTGTGTTACCTACTGAGGAAACACATACCGTAGATGGGTTGTTTCATTCGCGATAACAGAGACGGCAACGGGTGTCGATTTAGTTATCAGCTTCAGAACAGCTCTGTTACCGGCTCACCTGTCGAGACCTATCTCTAAAGCTCTGACCTGTATGAAAGGCAACGGCCATTGGTCTGAACAATTGCCCACCTCTCTTCCAGGAGTAGTAGTCAGCAGTTTATGTTCTGTGGTACACAGTTAATAATGGAATGAAATATATGGGAGAAAAGGTATACAGTTTTTGTGGACCTAAGGAAAACACAAAGGCCGACAATGCTACCAGCCTACGCAACCAGGTATTATAAGTACAGTTCTTTAGCTATTACACCCTTTTTTATGGGCCAAAATGACTTGACAGCTTAAATGACATGCTTGAGCACTGCCGTCATTTGATATCTCTAGATTGATAGCCGAGGGTCGTAACAGCTGGAATACTAAGTAATTCGTTGTAATTAGAGAACAAGAAGCACCTTATTAAGAGACTGTTAGATAAATACAGAAATCACTAGTGATTAATCAGAAACGATAACCTTCGTAATTAACAATAAACTGTGCACTAACGATGTACGAAAGGTAAGCCACGCTTTGAACAGAGTAAAAGGTATTTATTTTCCTTTAATCATCTCAACAAAATAGGTTCAGTTCACACACACACACACACACACACGCGCGCGCGCGCGCGGTTGTTTGTATATAAATACAATAAGAGACACAAAATATATACGGTATTAAAACACGGTACACTACAGTCACGTAATGAATGTACAGTAACATTTTACTTTTTACGGTATTTACAATAACAAGTAAGTCGGTGCATAAATCAATTCTAGTTACGACATTAATTTTGTCGTATTGCCAAATGAAATATAGTTACGAACTACATTCAGTTCAGCGGCAAACAAGTTAAAATAATGTTTTCCAATCTATTCAACTGTAGTTGAATTATGTGTATCAAAGTTTTGCATACTACTGTGTCCAGATTAATACGGGTATTAGCGGTTTCATAAGATTTATATTCTAAATGTGCTTGACATCATCATCATGTGCTGTATTTCAGGAGGTTTCTGTGGTTATAAAATATTGTCAGTTACCATAACGGTGTAGTATATAACACCACAGTAGAGAGCCATGGATGTGTTGTTTCGTTGCAGAGCACAATGTCAGCTAAAAGTTTTTCATTTTAAAATTTTGCCTGACACCGTTCTGTTGGTTTAATTATGGAGTTGTTAACAGGGAACACAAAATTATTTTATTTGTTTCAGCAAGATTAATTTTAAATCGTGGTGATTTTTCTGTCCTGTCTTTAATGTAATAACCCCCCGGCCCTTTAACTATCATTTTCATTTATAGAAAATTACCCCCTCCCCCTTCAACTACCCTTTTCATTTATAGATATTTCATCTGCCTTTCTACAGTGGATTATTATGAGCTTCTTTTCAGGATACTTTATTTATCAAAATTAAATACTGTCGTATGTTAAGCTTTGCAACTCAAGAAGGAATGCGGTGACGTTGCCATTCCACTCCACGTATCAAGGTACTACTACACATTTAAAATACGTTTAACACTGCCTTTCGCACTGTATTTTTAACTGCATATAGGGATAGCCATTATGTTTAGTCTATGCCTGTTTCATTTATTGCTTACACTTTTCAGATCAATATTAACTACCAATAAAAATGTTACTTTAGGAAGTGTAATTATATAGATAACTAAACGGATTTAATGGCAATATAAAGCATAGTCAACTAATAACAGAAATTATAATTAACAAGTAAGATGGTTGAGTAAGTTGTGACTTACCTCATTTAAGTGGTTGGGCCAATTCCGAATCTGTTTCAGAGTCCTCGCTATCACTGTTGTCACTGGCACTTTCACTGTCATCACTGATACCTCCTGTTTCAATTACAAAACTGTCAATAATGTCTGACGTAATGCCATCTTTATCCCAGTAGTAGTCCTCCATTCGTATAACGTGGTTTTCATATCCTGTCCAATCGCAAGGTGTAACTGATGCAATTGCCATTTCAGTAATTTTCTTAAGCGCATCTAACGATAAATCTCCTGTTGTATTATTGTCCCGTATTATACGCTTCATTTTTGCCCATGCTAATTCAATAGCGTTCAGATCGCACATATACGGTGGTAATCGAAGAGGTGTGTGACCAAATACGTCTTCTGAACAATTCCATACAGAACAAATACGTACTGAACAATGTTTACAGAACCAGTAATACCGCACCAACACAAGCACGCGTTATGATTAAGTACTAAGAAGTAGACCCCCCGCTCTTCAGACGTCTCGGCAGCACAGCTTGTACGAACACAGTACTTTACTATTGTTAAAACATAAAGCATTGAGTCGTCTACAACTCAGGCACACATACAAAAAATTATTTGATTCTGTTTGAATTTGCGGCAGTTATCCTTCGCTGTAGAAAAAAATTCTACATAGACAGACAGACACACACACTTTTCGGAAAATGACTTTCCTTCATGTTTTGAGAGTAGTACAATCAGAATCAGCCGTTATCTGGAACACGATTTTTTCACCATAACCATACTTCTATTTCCTTATGGAACATGGAAGTAAAAGTGTAACGTAATTGTAAGTGAATAAAACATAAGTTTTTTAATTTTTTACATCAAATTTTTTATTTTATAAAATCCAAAAATTAATGAATAAATTATTTCGGTGTGTAATACTGACAAACAATAAATTTTTTACCTGTATAAAAGCATCGTAGCTGACGCCTCAAACAGAAACCCTCCTTGAATTAATTTTTAATCACCATTTCTAAATGTAACAACCGGTTCCAATGCTTAATAAAGTATGTACACAGTCGATGGGTGTAATGATTATGTGAGGGGATTATGGCAATAAGTTTGACGACAGGGACACCACCCCACCATTTTGCATGTCTGCTCGTGTTACGACTGTAAAACTTTAAACACCGTAAAACTAACCAAGTTTATCGAGAGAACCGTCACGTGATGTACTGAAAGGTCAAGGAGATTATAGGATTGCATGCGTTGCCCGGCCTTCTTAATGTACAGGTGTATCGGAGAGTAGTATAAGTTATTAGGTAATTTAGGCCGCTCCACGACTCAAGGGTAGTGATTAACAAGAAAGCTAGACAAACAAACGCGTAACGAGACTACTCGATGTCATCGGCATCTCTCCATACTTACAAATAAAATTTGTTCAAATTTCCGTATTGATTTGTACAATTTCTTTCGAACACGACATTCGCCTTGCTCACAAATGCAAACCAAGTTTTAATATTCGGGAATATTTTGTTCACACTTTTCATATTGTGCCCATTAAGTTCTTTATAATTCAGTCTGAGAATTCATTTTTTGCACCCAATTATTTAATACACCAAATAAAATTATTATTTATTATTAATAATTGTTAAACGCCCAGACAACGTTTGTTTTACATTTCTCACAGAAGCGTTAATGAACAAAATTTGTATGTTCGTGTTTATGTGTTATCTCTTGTACTATGTTTTATCTCTTTTTCTGCGTATTTTTTATGTTCCTTTGTAGTAATAATTCTGTAAGCTTTTAGTTTTTTCTGTATGTGGGTCACATTATTAGTTTATTTCATGTACGTTCGCGAATAATAACCACATCAACAAAAGCTGTGATACATTTAAAAAATAATCGATTTGTATTTAAATTTTATTGTTACTCAAGGCCTTTTGTAATACTTATTATTAATGCATACCCACTCCTAAATTTTGTAGTTTTAAACATTAAAAACAGCACTGTCTGTGGAGTTCACGGTCTTTAAGGCGTAACGTTTCATCCACTGTACGATGAGGATACAAGTATTGGAGATACAGTTATCTCGAAATACCTTATCGTAGTATAAGTGAAAAGCTTGGGTTAAAGAAAAGAAAAGTGCGGTAAATCCCAAAACATTCCTCTTTCTTTTTTGAGTCACAGTTATTGTACAATTCTTGATCAATGAAATGTGGTGCTCTGTTATATCACACACACTTTTGTATTGAGAACCATTCAGATTAGAGAAAATCTCGTGCTCCGTAAGAAACATACGTATGGTGTAGCATAAAACACATATTCTCTTCATTGTGAAAATTAAATGGAAAAGATAAAAACAGTCCATAACTGGTCATTAAAAATTTCTAAATATAACGTTTACCATTTGTCGTTATTCTCGTTGTGTCTTGTGTATGTAAACCACGGGAAAATCCGCAGGATCAAAAAATAGTCTTAACAAAATACATAATTTTATATAATATAATTTAATTTTTCCTTCTATTTTCCCTCGGTGCCTTTGTGTTTTCGCAAGCTGAACTGATCCAAACATGTTACTCTATTTCCTATTTTGAATTGTTTACAGTGAATTCTCTCGTGGCTCCGTTCACATTCTCTTCTTCTTCTTCTTCTCGTCCTTGGTGCAATTTCTTTCTTTCCTTTCTATCTTTCCTTTCCTTTCCGTGGGCAGCCACTTGATCACCATATACCTTCTAACTTCTTTAGAATTGTTTACAGTGAATTCTCTCGTGGCTCCGTTCACATTCTCTTCTTCTTCTCGTCCTTGGTGCAATTTCTTCCTTTCCTTTCTATCTTTCCTTTCCTTTCCGTGGGCAGCCACTTGATCACCATATACCTTCTAACTTCTTTAACTTCATCCACGAACTCACATCTTCCTGGGGCTTTTCTCTTCCCCACTAGCCCCTTGATCACTCTGGTGAGCCGGTCTGAATGACATAACAGGTGACCAACCGTATTACTTCTCCGGTCACCCACTCTCCTCACAACCACATCATTAGGTTCTCGTTTTGTCAAAGTTATTTTTAAGGTCCTCCCCAGCGCCACATTTCAGAATTTTCAAAATAGCCCCTCTCTACTTTGCTCAAAGTTCTGGTTTCCAAGCCATATGTGTGCATGTTCCAAATAAAATTCTTGTATAAATTTTTCCGTTTTGCAGGGACACGTTTCTAGACGTCAGAAAAGCTATTTTTTGTTCTGTTCACGTTGTTCTGTTCACTTTGTTCTTTTCCTTTGCGTTCTTAGTTCCAAATCCTCTTAAATGATCCTGTGCTCTAAGTTATTTGTATATAGCCTGAAAACCTCAAGTTATTTGATAAATTCTTTTTTTTTGTTCTATTTTTCTTTGCTCAAATTCTATCGTATCGACTCATCGTAATTCTAAGGCTACAAACAATTCGTAACGTCTTCTTGCTGTTTTCTTAGAAACTTCACTTCTTTTAATTTCAATGAATTTATTTGAATGTATTTAATTACCAAATTATAACTCAAATTTAAAACATTTAGGTTTTAATAAAATCGCGATAGAGCAGCTGTTTCCCAATTCACGGTGCCACATTTTCACGCTCCCTATTTCTGTACGGAACTGATACATGCAAATGAAGAGAATTCACAATATTTGAGTCCTTCAGAATTAAAATTAATTTTAATTAATTTATAAAATTTAATAAAATTTGATATTATTTATATATTAATAAAATTAATAATTAATTTGATAAATAAAAATGTGCTAGAAAGACATGTATGCACATAAACGTTTAAATGAGTTTAGTAGTTTTAGTGAATATTACAATGGGATAATTAAATATTTATTAGCACTGATGATCAAATCGTATTATTTTTAACTACCTGTAAAGTGCAATATAATATTTTTATTTACATCAGTGTATATATACATCGATTTAAATAGGTAAACGTTACAGCGTATTTCACGTTTGATTTGTGCTGTCTGTGCGATAGGTGAGAAGTACGATTGAGCACTACGACACGGAGCGTAAAGCGCGCGCGCGCGTGTGTGCAGCAAAGGCAACGCCACATGTCAATCTCTCTGCACGTAACTATTTTAATATTTGATTCATTGACATCCACCCCTTCGACACCGTTGATATATTTCTTCTATCATCCCTGTTCGATCCCGCTGCCACCACCTTCCCAGCTATTCACGCTTCACCTTTTCTATATACACATTTTGCGCGCGACTTCCTCTCCTGCCGAGAAATTGGTGTTGATAAAAAGGAAAATCCATTCCACAAGATTGCCTCTTCACAGTACAAGTATGTATATTCCTTCTACGAAAACACACACACATACACATTTACGTTTGCATGCCGTTTAATGTAGGTACAGAGTTCATAACACAACACAATTATTGTACAATAAAACGCTGAAATGCACAGTCCCTTAGAAGTGCGCTACGGTTCATATCTAATACAGCAATGTTTTTCACGGTAAGCATCAATGGAAATGTACGTAAAACCGAGTAGACTGCAATGGGACGGGACTGAGTAACGGGCGATTAACAAGAAATGACGTATCAGTGTTAAAATGATATCGACATCCAACACATTAACACTAACAGGGTTAAGTTAATGTTTTGATCCCGTTTGATCATCTTTACTGTCGTATTTAGAACGGACATTATTTTTATTAGTGTCTTGTTCTGCGTAGGTGTCGAGCAGCGCTATAGTATGTCGCAACGCATCTTGACATATCAGTACTCGATTAATGGGTAAATTCTGCGCTTAGAGATCAATAGTGTTTTCAGAATGAATGGACTGTACATGGCTCTAACCATTTCGATTTATGGATACGCTTTAATCTTAATTGACGATTAAGTATTAATTTAAAAGGTAGTAAACTGAAGGTTTAGTACACTGGCGTACTCACTCACATAGATTCTCAACATAATTTTCTGATTTCTGCCAATATCTCAATATATATTAACTTTTGCGTTAAGTTGTAATTACTTTTAGCTGTATGCTCATCGTCAGCCACGTTCTTTAAAGTCTAGTGAGATATCTGTGTCCTGGTCTGTGTGTTGGTTTCTGTTGGCTTGTTTCGTTATATTGGCGTTATTATAAAGATGTATGGTTGTTTCTTGATTGTTTCAATGTTTAGAGCTTTAAAAATGTTGTCATGGTTTTACAGATTTGAATTTTTTGTGGAATTACTTTTTACTTCCATATTCCTTAAGGAAATGGAAGTATGGTGATGGCAAAAAAAATCGTGTTCGAGATTATTGCAGATTCTGATTGTACTACACTCAAAACATGAAAAAAAGTCGTTTTTCGAAAAGTGTCTGTGTGTCTGTGTGTCTGTCTGTCTGTGTGTGTGTCTGTGTGTCTATGTGTCTGTCTGTCTATAGATTTTTTTTCTATGGCAAACGATAACAGCCGCAAATTCAAACTGAATCAAATCATTTTTTGCATTCAGCCCTGATTTGTAGAGTACTCACGACCTATTGTTTTTGGTGAAGATCGGTTGAGGGAACGGTTTTTTTATCAAGGGTAATTTTTTTTGGCAAACGATAACAGCCGCAAATTCAAACAGAATCAAATAATGTTTCGCATACAGCCCTGAATTATGGAGTTCTCAAGATCTATTGTTTTTGGTGAAGATCGGTTAAGGGAAAGGGGTAGTTTACCTGCAACGTTTTATGTTTTAACAAGGGTAATTTTTTCTATGACGAACGATAACTGCCGCATATTCAAATAGAATCAAATAATTTTTTGCATACACCCCTGAATTGTAGAGAAGTCAAGGCCTTTTGATTTTGGTGAAGATCGGTTAAGAGGAAGGGGTAGTTTACCGGTAACCTTTTACGTTTTAACAACAGTAAAGTACTTCAAAATTCATTTAAACTTTTTAAAACAATGGTAATTGTTAAAAATAAAATAATTTTGTTGCCAGGCAAAAAAATTATAATTTTTTCATTTTAATGTAAATCATGTATGAGAGAAAATATATCGTTCGTGGCAGGCAAGCATATCTCAGTTATGTAATGTTTACGTTTCCATTTTATTATTATGACTACCGCAATAAAAAGGCAGGGAAGACACACACACACACACACACACACACACAATTCGCGTTATTTCTGGCCTCATTCATGTTTATTTTCTTACATTTGCATGGTTTTTAAATGGAAAGTGCCGAAACCCATACCAACATAACGCATGCAAGCCGAAAAAGTGTCCAGCGTGGATAGCGATTTGCTTCCTGTGGATCGCTGGACAGTGTAACTGCACGTGTTTACAGAGGAACGATTCATAGACAGACTTTTCGTCTTTAGGGAATGAACCCTCTGCAAGATGCTGAGGGTCCATGAGTGACTTCGGAGCGCTCCTTCTTTACCGCTTGTTTGTTCTGTGAAACGTACACTGTAGATTCGCAGCTTTACTCTAAGCAACGCTCAATAGGAAATGTTGAAAATTTTTGTCCACGGTGTACCTTCATACACACTAAACCTGCTCTGATGTTTTAATTACGGACATCATAATATTAAAACTTTGGAAACTTGAGCACTACTTAATGGAGATCAATCATTAACTTATACAAGCCATTAATTTTATGCATATTTTTTATATATATGTGTACAATGTTATCGGCAACAAAGAAGTAGTTTTTGTTAAAATTCCTTCCCGGGATATTTGGCCGTAGTCCAATGTTTTCTACAAAACCAGACGTTTCGGCAATGCCATCGACTTCCATCATCAGTGAAAATCGAGTGCGATAACATGAGGTGGTATACGTTAGTGACCACAGTACTGTGGTTAAGGCTGAAGCAGTAAGTAGAAAGAAGTAGTTTCTATGGTAATATTTCATTTCGAAAATGATTTTAAATATAAATCTTAGAAGATGGAAGTCATGTATGGTTCTCCATACCGATATTTTATATATTTCATATTTATATACCTGTAGGTTTACCCATAAATTCATTATATGAAACTGAAACTTTAAATTTGAATTAATATTAATGTGGAGTTGGAAATGGATAAGCAGAAAATGTGGGTGCACAACATGGACTACAGAGAATAGTTAGTAGTCAAGGAATAATATATATTGCCATCTCATGGACATGCATTGATACATTAATATTGCCGAAACAAATATACCTAACGATGGTTTAATTAAACAATGATTATTATTTGAAAGTTCTTACTACTGACTAATTTGCCACGTTATTCTGTTAATCAACACAAAAACGTTAACAGTTCAAGACACAAATGTTATGTCTTGTAATAGTTCGTTTTATACAGTTTTTGTCTTTGAAAGTTCTTTAGAGTTTTTATTTTGAATGATATTTTAAAATATGGACTTAGCCAGAATATAGACTGGAAACTTGATTGAAATGTTAAAACTCGGATTAGTCAACTGTCTGCTCGTTCACTGCATAAATCTAATTTAAGCGAGTGAAATATAATGTGAGTGATCACATATTAATTTCGGCTTTTCTGGTCAGGAATCGTTCTAAACTCGCAGGAATATCTACAATTATATATTTTTTTTATGGCTTTTCACGTATGATTCATACACAAAGACATTTTCAAAAAACACATATATTCCGACTAGTGAACGGAATATTATTAAGTGCCATTTAATTACGGGAAATTGTTTGTTGTAATATGAATTATATTTTCCAAGTCCCATCTCGGAAACTTAATTAATAAATCGCTATACTTAGTATATCACTGCATTTGATTACGTATTTTATTCGCACCAAAATAATTTATTTATAAGAACGAATAACAAAATTCCTTGCAAGATAAAATACATAGTTCTACATGCAGCTCTATACTAAAACATGTCCAATAGGATTTTCCGTTGCAATGTGTTTGTCTGTGCATACTCATTCCAACAGAAAACACTATTGAACACGTTTTACTGTAGAGTTGCATGTGGAACTGTGTATTAATATAATACTGCGTAACTTTATATAATACTAGTTTACAAGCAAGATTTTTTTTTCTTGATTGGAACAGGTTTTAAGCATCAGATAATAGCCCATCTTCAGCCGTGTTTTTTTGAAGTCTTGTGAGATATCAGTGTTCTAGTTGGTTGCTGCTGTTCGTTTCTCTTGACTCTTCTGGTTGGTTATATTGCTAGTATTGTGAAGAGATATGATATATAAATTTGTTTATTGATTTTTTCTACTGTTTAGCGTTTAAAATTTGTGTCATAATTTGTATTGATTTGTATTTGTTCTGACATTATTTTTTTTGTATTTTGTGTTTATCTATCTGTAGGTTTTCCCAGAAAATATGAAACTTTATAATGTGTGAAGAGACAAGGGCTCAAGCCGACCGGAGACGGCGCTGCTGTGGTATCTGGAAACTGTTACACGATCATGTTGACGATGGCATTATTATTAGTTGTTAAAATCAATCAATAATACAAATTGTATTAATATTGTAGTTTATTTTTATAGGTTAATTGTTCGTATACGTACTCGATTCTACATTTTCCAATAATTAGGTTATTTTCTTATGGTTTACGTAACACAAACTGATATGAAGGTTCGTAAAAGTGCTACTGTTAAGATCTCTTGTTTTTTAAGTGCTAGAGATATAGGAGTGACAACTAGATTTTTATTTAATTTCCAGCGTTTTCAGTGTCACTGCGGTTGGGGGTGGGGAGGCAGGTGTAAGGACGGACGGTTCTGTATTGGCAAACTTTTATCTTTTCCGATATTACGCACGTGGTGGCGTCAGTTTGAGGTTCCTCGACCGCACAGTTGTCAATCCAACCCTCTGCCTCGTGTCATCAGTCTGTACGTAGCCATTTATCAAACTTATATCCTTGTCATGGTTACACTGTCATAACTGATGTGATAAAATCTGAGAAACGTGCTATTCGGTATAATTATTATGCTTTTATTAGTACCTAGTTGGCGTTAAAAAAGGCCAAATATAATCATACTGTAGTTGATAAACGTAGTGTTACATATTAGTTATACGGCCTGTAGGTGGAAAGATAAAACGAACCAGAGACCGTCAAACGATCACAACCTGTATCCAGTCGTTTAACCCGCTCTACATGTAATCCACTAATTATTTTTTATAAGTACAACAACATTGTTATGATTTAACAATTCGCTGTCGCTTTAAGAAGAATAAATTAATCACTAAATAATTAAATTTCCAGGCACTAACAAATATTCCAACTGTCGTAATTGAAAGAGCAAAGCTACTTCTCAGTTTCGACTCGACCGTTTGATAAACGTTTTTGTCTATCGACCTGTCTCTCCGTCTGTCTGTCTATTTGGGGTTTGCCTCACGATAACTACTGAACGCCGCAACCGATTTTCTTGAAACTTCGTATGCGTATCAATAAATTTTCCCTATAGAACGTTAAAGATTTATCCCTCCAAAAATAGGGGGACGGGGGACAAAAATGTGATGGATCAAAATTGATAAATAATTTCAAAAACTCAATAGCCCATATGGGATATCAATGTAAAGGAAATTTAAAATACAATCTAAATAAAACGTTTATTTTTGACAATTAAAAACATTTTTGAACGCCAGGATCCAAAAAGTGGATACAAAGTTTGATAAAATTGCAAAATTCATATAGGATATCAAATTAAAGAGAATTTTAAATAACGTCTAAATTTTGTGATAAGTTTTGTGAGTCTATGCACTTGTGGAATATTAAAGTACTAAAATAATAACCAAATCCGTATTTTTTAGAATATTCACTGTTTACTCTTTCTTCTTTTTGTATTTGTCACATACACTTGAGGCATCTTCTCTGTGCTTGGCTAAATTGATTAGTTTATTCATTTGTCATCACACTCCACAGAAAGATAGATATAACAATAAAATAAAAAATAACTATAACTTAGTTGTTTAATCAATAAAAAAGAAATTCCCCTGTTTTTTATTTTGTTTTATTTTATTTTCTTTTTGGCTAAGAATTATTACTGAGAATTCGCTTCTTCTTTCGAGGGGGATATTATCTGTCTTGGTCTCAACTTTGAAGCCGTTTAAGTCTGATTTTGATTAAAAATCAAAACTACTATTTACCCAGCTAATATTTTATTACGAAATAAATAATTATTTTGAAGTATCTGAACTTGAATTTAAATTATATTATTTTGGTAACACTACTCACCTAGTATTTTACAAATTAGTGTGCCCTTTCCTACAAAATTATGTCTTAAGTTATGGTCGTGAAAGCTACACACATTAATTAAGTTTAATACTTGTACCATTTTCATTTAGGTCTGTGTACATAAGTTGCATTCGCAACATATGTATTCCGTTGCAATTTAACCTTAAAATCCTCAATAAACAGAAAGTCATCTGCGATAAAATAATTATTCGTTGCGCCTATCATTAACCCTTCCTGATAACAGTGAAATAGTTGTAAGTGCAACTTGGTCATAGCTGCCAAACCGCCAACTACTTTGGATTGTCTCTACCAATACCCTATAACAATAATG
Organism: Magicicada septendecula; assembly: GCA_034769895.1. Taxonomy (NCBI): domain Eukaryota; kingdom Metazoa; phylum Arthropoda; class Insecta; order Hemiptera; family Cicadidae; genus Magicicada; species Magicicada septendecula. The sequence goes on from CM068373.1 coordinate 460,192,579, forward strand.
TTCTTAAATAGCTTTGATACTAGTGTAAACATCAAATATACTCTCGTCAAAGGCGAACTAACTATAACGAAATTTGAATAACATAAAGAAATAGCAAAGTCAGAAATTAGTTTTATGTTAATGATACTTTACAGATTCACTTACGTTAACGCAGGGATAAGTTCAATCATTTGTTGTAATAGTAATATTGAGTAGTAAGACGTGTCTTGTTTATTATTTTAGGAGAACAGTTCTTCTATACCGGTACGAAGCTACAAGAGAAAACTTTGAATACAAAAACGTATGGTATAAAATGATCATAAACCAATTATGTGGTGGAATAGGACATTTTGAAGCAGAAGGGTGCATAAGCTAGCTGGGGTATGTAGATGATGCATTGATATTGAGGCGGCTTGCTTAAGGCAACTCCAAGTAGGGGTTGAATTTATGAAGTTAAAACACATGTGCGCTGGCGAGGGCCGCACAGGCCTTGTATGCAAGTCAATATTTATGATCGAAACAAAATGAAAGACGTGCGCGCTCATCCACGTCTATACAGTATCTTTTGCAACAGTGTTTTTAAAGCTTTTGATATAATTATATAAGAGGGTTTGCAGCAAAGATGATAATAGTTCGACACATTTCGTTAAGCTATATGAGATTTGTTCCTTGCGCACCTCGTTCAGGTACATATGCTTCCTGAAATGACACGTATATCATAACGAAGGTTAAACTATAGTCGTTATGTCTTTCAACAGTGTCTTCCGACCGCCATTCTTAGTGTCTGAGGGACAGCACAAATTTTTGGAGTCGAGACATCAAAGAAAAACTACTGCGATTGAAGTAGACAGACGTAATGAAATTAAAAAAGTAAGAAGGTCACTTAAAAGGCAATTCATTTGATTTAAACAAATATACATAATACGTTTAACAGATTATCTGTAAGCATTAGTCCCTTCACAGGTCCTTAATTTTTATTTACGACGGTGTCACGGTTCGTAATGGAAACAAAATAATTGACACTTATGAAGTCACTTTAATTAGTCACCAATCACGATTTAAAATCAACAAGGTGATCTCAAACAACTGTTCAAGTTAAATTTGTCCACTCGCGGTAATAACGTCACATTATTGCAATTCAGCACTAATTAACACAATAGTCACTTTCCGCTAATCCGCAACAATCACTTGATCCGCCTCTACAATTCTACAATATCGCCAGGTGTAACTGAGTAACTAAGCCGGGCGTAGTCGCTTATATGTACCCCGCAGAATTTCCAGACTAATTTTCCATCTATTGCCGACGTGCCGACATAATTTGCGTAGTTACAAGCGCTCGAACAGTCTGCAGGCTGAGTGCACGACCTTGAGAGATGCCGCAGCCGTTCGACTAGCCGAGAAACGTGTAGAATGACGCTCTCGATTTTTTGACAGCGTTACGTAATTGTCATAGTATTATATTTATCTACAGAGCTAAACACTGTTAGGATACTCTCTTCACTCAATCTCAATCGCATTGACCCCCACACATAGAAGTGCACAAATTTACCATTGTCGTACGTTCAAAACCGAGACAACTTTTCCATATTTCATTGCTTAAGTTGTCCCCGATAGTTCCGTCTGCCCAATATTTCGTTGCATCATTTCTAGAAGCAACGGGTTGCTTACGTGTAAACAATCGTCATTCAGAGATCGTTTTCGCCTACCTATATTGTTTAAATTTGAGTCACTAAACGGATAGAGTTGTCAGGAATGTCGCCTTTACAGAACAATCTAGAGAGTTAAAATTTTCTAATTTTCCTTAATGTTTCATTTTGTTTATTTATTTAGTGTTCTGCCCTAAGGCAGGTCTTCAAATGGTCAGAGCTCTCCAAGCTGTCCTATCGCATTCCAGTCTTTTCGTTTCTTCGTAACACCCTCTGATTTTAATGCTATCTATTAAGTACATTCTTTTACACCCTCTTCTTTTTTATCCTTCTATGACACCCTCCATGACAGTTGACAGTCTCTTCTTAAACAGTCACCTAACCAATTCCTTTTCCTACTTTCTATTACCTTCAGGATTCTTTTCTCTTCCCCTATTCTTCTTAAAACTTTCTCATTCCTTACTTTATCAACCCACCTCACTTTTTCCATTGTTCGCCAAACCCAAATCTTAAATGTTTTTAATCTTTTCTCATCCTGTTTCCTCAGTGTCTATGTCTCTGCACCATATATAGCAACGCTTCACACATAACATTAGGCCAACATTTTTCTTAAATTCTTATTAATTTTGCCACAGCAGTCTTTTCAATGTTTCATAAGATCTCCAAATATCCTTTTTTTTTTAAATTCCTATACGATGGGTCAACTTCATGTGGTAAAACCTCCTAACGCACTGCCATTATTTTTTCTAACGTTTCGACTCCAAACACCGATATATTAAAGGTCAGATGATGACAGGGAAAACATTAAAAGAAACAAATCTAGACAGTACAAAGTAGTTCAACAAAAGGTTTACCACATCACATGTTACAATCATCCGTTCTATATTCTATAGATCTTACTAAGTCGTTCACAGTAATTCTCAATTCTTTAGTTCCCCCACATTTCAGTAAATTTGTAAGTAATATACCCACACATATATACGTGTGTGTATATATATATATTATAACGATAACAAATGTGTGTATAAATGATTTGGACAATATGTGCTTGCAATGTATAGGTGCATATAAATGATTTTAGTGTGAACTGACCTACCTGCTGTGCGTTCTTGCGTCTTCTTCCGACTAGGGCCGTAAGAATTTGTGTTTTGAATTCGCAAGTAGGTTAATTCAAGAGTATAAACACAAAGAATACTGTTATAGTTATAATCATTTCGAATAATTTTGTGATGTTGGTAGATTTTGGAGTACAGCAATAACGAAACAGTGTTGTGTATAAAATTGGGGTTTATTATTCTAATAGCACATAAAATGAAAAACTTACATCTAACGTAATTCTTACGTACTAAAGAGTAATTAGTAATTTGTTCAATGTTTTCTGAATAAATATTAGCTTTCAGAGTAAATGCTTATGAATATGAATTTATTCGAATTTTGATTCTTATTGATTTCAAGTTAATTTTTATAAAATAATTTAATTAATGAATTTGCAATCATTTAATATTGATTTTACTACTTCAAGATGCTTTTAAACTACTCTGAAATAAATCAGCCGTGAATCTTGTTCATCGTGCTTTTTATTTACTTGTGATTTGTTTCACGTATACTGCAGTATATGTTTCTAAGTAATTCAATGTTAAGATTTATATAGCGCTTTTTATCTACGTCTATTTCTTATCTATTGCTTCTTACTTAACTTATACGTGTTCTACAGATTATCACAATATTGAGGTTCTTATTAATTTAGAGTCTCTGTTTTATCGGCATCTGGATGAAATTAACTTTACAATTGATTTTACAGAAAAAGAAAAATGATCTTTTTTTTTAAAAAATATATAAATGATTTTTGACTTTCCTGGTACTGAAGTTCTCGATGATGTCCTCTGTGGTCCCTCGATGTCCTGGTCCAATCAGCTAGTGGCGATGATTTCCGCTTCGTCCTGGATTCTGGCAAAAGGTTCAGGGATCAGCAACTCAGCTCCTTCAGCAACTGTTGATGGTTTTAACGTCCGTGGTTTAACTGCCGCAACTGCTTCAGGCCCTCGGTCCGGATACTCTGCACTCGTGTGTGTGTGTGTGTGTGTGTGTGTGTGTGTGTGTGTGTGTGTGTGTGTGTGTGTGTGTTTGTATCTCGTCTCGGGTGTCGCTCTGCGTCGTCAGTTCTTCAGCTCGTACCGCGTTCTAGACGGCCTCGTTCTGTTGTACTCTTGATGTGACTTCATGTAGTATATGGTCGATCTCTTATATGCGTACGCCAACAGTTTGATGTATTGCGCAGTACGCTTATTTGTTGATAAATAAGAGTATCGTACGTAGACGCCTTCACAGTCCAGTCGTTACAGTTGGTCTGTTTATTGACACATAAGACTATGGTGAATGTTCGCCTTCACTTCGAGTCGTTCCAGAAGAGTCTCTGTGTTGTTCAGTTGAGTGCTAACAGAAGAGAGTGTGTGTTGACTGGTTGAGTGCTAACAGAAGAGTGTTTGTGTTCAGCCCGAAACCAACGGTTCTTCACAATTTTTAGAATGATCTGATTGGCTGAAACACTCTCCCTTCTACTTGAAATTTAGTCACCTCAATCCGTGAGAACGAAAAATAATTCCCACAGTTCGAGAATTGTTATTATTTTTAATATTCTGAAATACACCGGAACCAATTGGCGGTCGGACGTCCGGTTGCAAATTATATTGCGATTATCTTGGCTGCAAGCCAAGTTATGCTTATTCTAACATATACATTTTATTAGTAATTTTTACAATTATAACATATTCAAATCTGAACTCCCTAGCTCATTTACTATTGAAGTTATTTAAATAAAATGAATTATTTCATTAACTCTTTAATTATATTTATTGAAATTTACACACCCTATTCTTAATATTTCGGCAAACATTTTGGCTATCTTGGTTTTTGCCTATATTTATTCGTTTCAGAAATATTAATGTTTAAAAGTTAGGGCGTGTCCCTAATTTATAACGGTGTGTGTGTGCTTACGTAACGCCACCGGACATAACCGCTGCGCGTTTTACAATTGATTTGAGTGCTCGCTACAGCGCGAGACATGGTTCTATCGATTTAAATTTATTTTATATTTGATTTTTGAAACCTTCTACATATAACCCCAAATCTATGGGATTTGGTACGTTATAATATATTATAACAGCACCAAATATTAACTATTTGGGGTTATATGTTTACCGCATACTGAAAGCATATTTAAATAAAAGTAACAGTCAAAACTCCATTTGAATGTAGCGCATTGAAAATAATGCTGTGTAAAGCAACGCACACGTGGTCATTATGTAATCAGTTCGCTGTACAAGGAAGCGACCACACCCAAACTGTTAATTATTAATATCTCGGAAACTAATAAATAAAGGCGAAATCCAATATAGCCAAAATGTTTGCCGAGATATTAATAATGACGTGTGCAAATTTGATGCAATATAATTAACAAATGAAAGAGTTAATTAAAATAATTGAATAACTTCTGTAAAAATAGAGTTACAGTAATGAGATTTTAGTATGTTATAAAGATAATAATTTCTGACAGATTGTATATTTTAGATTTCACACAACTTGATTTGCAACCAAGTTATTGCAAAATTAAATAAGCACAGGATATCCGTGCGACAAATTTGTTCCGCCGGATAATTATATTAGATAATAATATCAATTCTCCGTCTGTGGGAACCAGACTTCATTCTCACGGACCAAGGGAATTCTAAATTTTATGTGGTAGGGAGAGTGTGTCGACCAATGAAATCATTTCATGCGAGCCCCGGCTAGTGCGGTGTTTTATGGTTGAAAATTCACTCTTCTGTCAGTACTCACGAAGTTAAGACGTAGTCCTTCGATCGTCTAGTAACCAAAGTGGTGAAGATCAACAAGAAGACTCTACGTGGTCAACACACACGCAATTACGAACACACTAAGTACAAATCATCTGTATCGCTCGTAATTGTTGCGTAAAGGCGAGATACTCTTCAGTACATCAACCAAGCTTATTGTGTACTACCAGTTAGTCATAAGCACGCAAGAGATCCACCCGACTTCAAGACCAGACTTCAAGAATACAGCAGAGAGGCCGTCTAAATCATTGGTGAACAGCTGACGAGCAGAGCGACCACTCGAACGAAGCACACACACACACGCTGACGTACAACGTGCGAATCGACGAGGGACAGGAAGCAGTTCCAGCGGACAGCAGCAGACGTTAAAATATTCACAAACAGCAAGGAAGCAGAGTGTTGCCGAATTTTGAACTCCACGACCGAATCCAGCAGTTCTAAGCAGATTACTTTCTCTAACCAAGGACTCGAATCGACGAGGGACAAATCGGAACGACATCCTCTTCAGTAACAGGAAAGCAAAATCTACTTATTTATTTTTCAGATCAAATTTTCTATTTTTCAATTAAAACATTGTAATTCAAATAATTCAGGTGCCAAACAAAAAGCAAAGACTCTAGTAATTAAAAAGTAAATTCGTTGTGATAATCTGTATAGCAGTTTAAGGCTTTAGTAAGTTATAGTTAAGAAATAGAAGTAGTATAAAAGCGCTATACAAATCTTAACTGACAATCTAATCTTAGATCATACTGCAGTAGATCAGAAGTAGAATCACTAGAAATGAAATAACGTGAACTAGACTGTCACGTCTAATTTATTTTAATTAATTATTCTAATTAATTCCAGAGTTTTATATTTTGTTTCATGAACACTTAGATTCAATTTAATTAAATAAATTTAACTAAATTCAAATCAATTAATAAATTAAAATTTAAATCGCAATTAACTCGCAAAAGAACGAGTTCAGTTTGTTTCAACTATTGATCAATCGAAAAACATCGATTCATTGTTTAGACAGTAAGAAATTCATAGATAATAACCATTCTATTCTTGTGTGTTGTTGGTGTAATAAACAACGTTTTATTACCCCATATAACAGTGTTTTATTGTTGTACGATAAAGCCTACCAGTCTCACAAAACTCTCCCCCTTAAAAGTAACTTATTTTGTGTGTTGTTGTAATAAGTTGAGATTACTAGCTTGCGAACTTCAAATCCAAAATCCACACGCCCTAGTCGGAAGAATCTGCAAGATCAGACAGCAGGTGGGTACTCACACAAAACACAACATAACAATAACGCATATAGTTATAAAAGTGCGTGTAGTTATAAATGGCGCTCCAATCTCGTGGGGCTCGAGAAAATTAATTAAATTCAATTTAAATTTAATTTTCACTGTAAAACAAACTTTGCTGTTTTAATTCATAAAACAGCTGGCGTCCAACTAAACAATCCCCAAAGAGTTTTGTGACTGGTGTTCGTACAGCAGTAAAGTTATTGTGTGTATTTGAAACTGTTCTGTGTATTTTAAATTGTTTATATTTGAAATTGCTGTGTATTTAAAATGGATACGGAAAAAATGTTTAAACAATTATTACAAGAAATTAAACAAAACGCGGCTAAAGCGGAACAAGCTAACGCGGATTTGACCGCTAAAATAGACGCGAAATTTGAACAAATAACAGCCAATGCTGAAATGAATATCGCGGAATTAAAATCTAATATCGAAACACAAAGAGTTAGTCTAACCGAAGCATTAGAACACAGTAACGCCGACATAAACGCCGAGATTAAGCAAAGCAATAAACAAACCACCACGAAAATAGACGAAAGCGTACACGAGTTAACCGCTAAAGTCGTTGAAATCGGTGAGAGTAATAAACAATTAACGGAAAAAGTCGTTGAAATCGGTGAGAGTAATAAACAATTAACGGAGAAGGTCGCAGAGATCGGTGAAAGAGTAAATACGGTCGATACTAAAATCAATGAACGGTTTAAGGTTTTTGAGACCACTATGCAAAAATCGTTTATTGAACAAGTAACACGTATGGAAGGCCGGTTCAAGGATCACATAAGCCGTTGTGAAAAGCAAACCCTAGACGTCTCAAGGAAGGTGGAATCTCTAGAGGTAAAGATTCACGCGGACGTGACCGAAACCCAACGACGAGTAGATAAATTAGACGCTTCAATTGTAGAGACGCGATCTAACATTGACTCTAATAAAGAGAGTGTTTTACAAACGTTAAACAACGAGATTCTGAAAGTACGACAGGAGGTACGAAGGAGGTCTGCTCCAAATATTTTGGTACAAGGTCCTGTCGACGAGAAAAATCGCGTGTATTTTACGGGGGAAAATAACGAAAACCCCATTGAATTTTTATTAGCGTGTGAGAGTGAAATGGCTATAGTAGGTTCCCGACTGGAAGATCAAGACAAAATACAGTGGGTGGTTAACGCGATGCGTGATTCGGCGCGTAAGTGGTATAACATTGTACGCGATAGAGTGTCCACATACGCGGAGTTCAAACAAAAATTTGAAAGCCGGTACTGGAACTCGCATACCCAACGACTTCTGCGCAATGAACTGGAATATGGCCGATTTGATAAGAAAATGGGTATTACCGCCGAAAATTATATAATCCAGCAGGTCGAACGCGCGAAGCATTTAACCCCAGCATTTGCGGAGATTGACATAGTCACAAAGCTTGCCTACCATTTTAATCATAACATTAGAGTAGCTGTATTTACGCAGGGTATTCGCACGGTAGACGAACTCCTCATTCTAGTGTCCCAAAGTGAGACGGTTTTTGATTTTGGTGGGTGGCGTTATAATCCCGATTTTCGCCGAAATAATGAAGGGCAGAATGCGCAACTACAGTACCATCAGCAAACAGATCAAAAACCGAGTACCAGTTCTACTCCACCCCAAACACCGTCAAAACAGCCAAATAAAACCTTTGAGTACAAGGGAAAACAAAATTTTGGTAGACCAAAAGGGCAGGGTAAGGGCAACGACGGGGCACAAATTAGAGCGATTCAAACGGTCGAATTAGCCAAAGCTGATACAACTGAAAAAGACAGCGACTCCCAGGGCAATAAAAACTCGAACAATAAATCGAAAAATTACCAAGCTACAAAAAACGTGCCAAAATGCGCATCCAGCAAGGACGCGCTATAAATTCGGCAAAATTGTGTAAATATAAGCATGTTAATTATAAGGATTATATATTGTGTGAAATGTGTACTTTTAATTATGTAACTTGTGTGCCCATTAATAATGTGTTCCCACCGGATATCAGGGATCCGTTGCTAGAATCCGGTCTCACGCAACAAAGGCCTGTGAGCACGGCGTGTCCGGTGTTACACGCCTTTGTCAATAGCGTTCCCACACGAATTCTGTTGGATACCGGTAGCGTTGTATCCGGCGTCAGTGAAAGGTTCCTGCGTACCAATAAAAAATATTTTCGTACGGCCCCATCACTCCCAATCAATCAATTTTATATACGAACCGCTACCGATATAAAAGAAAAAATTGACACTCAATACTATCTAACTATCATGCTAGACGAAGTGCAATTTGAAGTGTGTGTAGTGGGTATAAACAATTTAATATGTGATATGTTATTGGGGGTAGATGTATTAGAACAAATACGTGCTGAAATTAACACCAGTGAACACTTATTAAAATGTACCATTGACAATGTTAGTTACACTTTTAAATTGAACACACAGACACACACACAAAACCATGGTGAACCAATTAAAATCACACGGCCACCAAAACAAGTAATTCATTATAAAGAATGTGAAGAGGGGGAGACCACCTTAGATTCCCGAACTGAACGGAGATTGTCGTCGCTGCAAGAAGAATTCAGCGATATCTTCAGTGAAGAACATTCAATCTCATCAGTGTATGAACACAGAATCCACCTCACAGAGCCGGAGAAGTTCATAAGGAGAATCTACCAGGTCCCTATAAAATACCAGGCTGAGGTCCAGCAGGAGATACAGCGGATGTTGGAGGAAGATATTATTGAAAGATCTAACAGCAGCTTCCTCAACCCACTGCTAGTCGTCCGCAAGAAGACTGGAGAGATCCGACTCTGCCTGGATATGAGGAACTTAAACAGTCTCGTAGAGAAAGAGTTTGACTGCGCACCGACAGCGGAGGACCTCTTCATTAAATGTGAAGGAGCCAGGTACCTCACGAAGTTAGATCTAACAGCAAGCTTCTGGCAGGTCCCGCTGTGTGAGCAAGATCGTAAGTATACAGCATTTATATTCAATAACAAATGCTATCAGCACAAGGTGGTACCTTTTGGCCTTAGCACGAGTCTCGCTGCGATTGTAAGATGCCTCGAGAGAGCTCTAGGACCTGAGGTAGACCCATACACGGTAATATTCGTGGATGACATCCTCGTGATATCCCGCACTTTGGAGGAACACTTCGAGCATCTTAAGAGCGTCTTCCAGAAGCTGAGGTTAGCAAACATCAAGCTCAAGCTACACAAGTGCGAGTTTGTAAAGTCCCAAATGAAGTTCCTGGGACATATAATCTCAGCTACAGGTATCAGTACGGACCCAGAGAAGCTCAGGAGTATTGTGGAATTCCCGGTGCCCAAGAACCTCAAAGCACTGCGAGCATTCCTTGGACTCACGGGATATTACAGGAAATTTACCAGCAAATACGCCGAATATACAGTCCCGTTGCTACAGCTGGTACGCAAAAATATAAAGTGGAAATGGGGTTCTGAACAGAACGATGCGTTTGAGAGGGTTAAGGGCCTGTTCCAATCTAATTTACAATTGTTCCATCCACAGCAGGGTAGGAAGTACGTAATGTACACTGACGCTAGCGAGTACGCTATCGGCGCCGTGTTGCACCAAGAAGACGAACAAGGTAGTCTTCATGTTGTAGCATACGCTAATAGAACGCTCAAAGGCGCTGAGTTGCACTATTGTACTTCCGAGAAAGAAATACTCGCCATAATAAACGCACTCAGAAAATTCAGACACTACCTATACGGTACCCATTTCGAGATCCACACTGATAATCAGGCGTTATCGTTTATATTAAAATGTCGATTAGCAAATTTCCGACTAACACGATGGGTGTTAGCTATTCAGGAGTACTCATTCACTATTAAATATTGCAAAGGATCAGAGAATACCACCGCAGACACTCTAAGTAGATATCCGCCCGTAGAAAAGGAGGAGGTATATGAAGCAGCTGACGACGAGTTGAGAGTGTTAAATATGCAATACACGGTCGCGCCTGAAGCTACTAATATGCTACAGAACTTAGGACGCGAGCAGGACGATAACCTCGCACTCCTTGCTAAAAAGCTAAGGTTAGCAGCTCACCCAAATCCTCACTATCTTATACAAGACAATATATTGTATAAATTGTTACAGGGCGAATGGAAAGTGGTATTGTCTCCAGCGATGCTTGCGTGTGTAACACAATCTTTACATATAAAAATGGCGCACGCATCTCCTGTAAAATGTGTCAAAATATTGCAGGAGGATTTCACAATAACCAACATGTACCGTAGGGTAAAGAAATTGCTAAAAACATGTTATCCATGCCAGACAGCGAAAGTACCAAACTTGCACACTTACGTTCCCATGGCCAATGTGATAACGGAAGGTAAGGGACAGATGATCGCCATCGACTTTCTGGGACCATTACCCAAGGCTACCAGAAATCTAAAACACATGGTAGTGTGCGTCGATGTGTTTACTAAAAAAGTTAGCCTTTATGCGATCCCTAGGCCCACCACAAAGTCCGTTTTAAATATTATACTTAATAAGTATATCCCACAACATGGACCAATAAGGAACGTACTTAGTGATCAGGGAAAGCAGTTCCAAAACAAACACTGGGCAGCCACCCTGGAACGTAACGGTATCAAAGCAGTCCTGACCTCGATACGACGACCACAGGGAAACCTTGCCGAAAGGGATGAATCGGGAAATCGGTAAAATGTTCCGTATCTATTGCTATAAGGAACAAAGTAAATGGCCCGAGTTCTTACCATTCTTCGAAAAGGCAATAAATGAGAGTTATCACGATACCACGGAATACACACCAGCAGAATTGGACTCTGGAACCACGCCAGAGAGATTTTGGAATAATTATTTAAGTAAGCCAAAGACTTATAATCTACCTCTGACGGTACAATGTAAAAATCAACTTGTGAGGGAAAGAATAGTTGAAAAAGGGCGAAAAAGGGCAGACAAATTTAATATGACTCATAAACTAACGAACTTTGTAGTAGGCGAGAAAGTATTGCTCAAGGCGAATCCTGTAGGCCGAAGAGACATAAATGTGGCCGCAAAGTTTTTTCGTTTATATAATGGTCCCTATCTGTTGGCTCAACAACTCGCGCCTCACACGTTTATCGTTACGACGCTCGACCGAACGAAAACGATCGGTAAATACCATGCGAGCTCTTTGAGAAAATACTTTGAGTAGCATGGCGTTCCAAAGCGCGTCGCGACGAAATAATAAGACTTTAAAAAAATAAATAAATAAATAAATAGTATTTAGAGTTAATAATAATTGTATTATAATAATTAAATTTAAAATAAATAATTTGTGTTTTATAATATTATTAATAATAATTATAGATAACTTGTGTATTAATAATAATATTTTTCTATCGCGAGAACCAGCGTGCGTGGAGAACTGAACGAGCTCACGGCAGGAAATAGTTACGTCACGCGATAAGCTGCTGACCGACATTTGAAAACTAGGTCAAGCAATTAGCTACGCGCGCCCGGCGATAACGATTGTAAATACTGTCAGCAAATTCTTTTGTACACGTGCTATTGTTTACAAACAAAGGTACTAGTCGTTTTAAAAACATTAATACGCAATAAGTTGCAAATATAATATTTTAATACATGTATTTAGAGTTAAATTGTATATAATGCAATAACATTAACACTTGTGTACGTGTCTTCAGAATAAGTAATACAATGTATAGGTAATAAGAATAATGATTACAGAATATGTGTGTAATGATTAAGAAAAAAAATAAAATAACTGTAATTATCACATTCATTTTTTTTTTAAAGCGGGTGTGGGAATATATAACAGCACCAAATATTAACTATTTGGGGTTATATGTTTACCGCATACTGAAAGCATATTTAAATAAAAGTAACAGTCAAAACTCCATTTGAATGTAGCGCATTGAAAATAATGCTGTGTAAAGCAACGCACACGTGGTCATTATGTAATCAGTTCGCTGTACAAGGAAGCGACCACACCCAAACTGTTAATTATTAATATCTCGGAAACTAATAAATAAAGGCGAAATCCAATATAGCCAAAATGTTTGCCGAGATATTAATAATGACGTGTGCAAATTTGATGCAATATAATTAACAAATGAAAGAGTTAATTAAAATAATTGAATAACTTCTGTAAAAATAGAGTTACAGTAATGAGATTTTAGTATGTTATAAAGATAATAATTTCTGACAGATTGTATATTTTAGATTTCACACAACTTGATTTGCAACCAAGTTATTGCAAAATTAAATAAGCACAGGATATCCGTGCGACAAATTTGTTCCGCCGGATAATTATATTAGATAATAATATCAATTCTCCGTCTGTGGGAACCAGACTTCATTCTCACGGACCAAGGGAATTCTAAATTTTATGTGGTAGGGAGAGTGTGTCGACCAATGAAATCATTTCATGCGAGCCCCGGCTAGTGCGGTGTTTTATGGTTGAAAATTCACTCTTCTGTCAGTACTCACGAAGTTAAGACGTAGTCCTTCGATCGTCTAGTAACCAAAGTGGTGAAGATCAACAAGAAGACTCTACGTGGTCAACACACACGCAATTACGAACACACTAAGTACAAATCATCTGTATCGCTCGTAATTGTTGCGTAAAGGCGAGATACTCTTCAGTACATCAACCAAGCTTATTGTGTACTACCAGTTAGTCATAAGCACGCAAGAGATCCACCCGACTTCAAGACCAGACTTCAAGAATACAGCAGAGAGGCCGTCTAAATCATTGGTGAACAGCTGACGAGCAGAGCGACCACTCGAACGAAGCACACACACACACGCTGACGTACAACGTGCGAATCGACGAGGGACAGGAAGCAGTTCCAGCGGACAGCAGCAGACGTTAAAATATTCACAAACAGCAAGGAAGCAGAGTGTTGCCGAATTTTGAACTCCACGACCGAATCCAGCAGTTCTAAGCAGATTACTTTCTCTAACCAAGGACTCGAATCGACGAGGGACAAATCGGAACGACATCCTCTTCAGTAACAGGAAAGCAAAATCTACTTATTTATTTTTCAGATCAAATTTTCTATTTTTCAATTAAAACATTGTAATTCAAATAATTCAGGTGCCAAACAAAAAGCAAAGACTCTAGTAATTAAAAAGTAAATTCGTTGTGATAATCTGTATAGCAGTTTAAGGCTTTAGTAAGTTATAGTTAAGAAATAGAAGTAGTATAAAAGCGCTATACAAATCTTAACTGACAATCTAATCTTAGATCATACTGCAGTAGATCAGAAGTAGAATCACTAGAAATGAAATAACGTGAACTAGACTGTCACGTCTAATTTATTTTAATTAATTATTCTAATTAATTCCAGAGTTTTATATTTTGTTTCATGAACACTTAGATTCAATTTAATTAAATAAATTTAATTAAATTCAAATCAATTAATAAATTAAAATTTAAATCGCAATTAACTCGCAAAAGAACGAGTTCAGTTTGTTTCAACTATTGATCAATCGAAAAACATCGATTCATTGTTTAGACAGTAAGAAATTCATAGATAATAACCATTCTATTCTTGTGTGTTGTTGGTGTAATAAACAACGTTTTATTACCCCATATAACAGTGTTTTATTGTTGTACGATAAAGCCTACCAGTCTCACAAAACTCTCCCCCTTAAAAGTAACTTATTTTGTGTGTTGTTGTAATAAGTTGAGATTACTAGCTTGCGAACTTCAAATCCAAAATCCACACGCCCTAGTCGGAAGAATCTGCAAGATCAGACAGCAGGTGGGTACTCACACAAAACACAACATAACAATAACGCATATAGTTATAAAAGTGCGTGTAGTTATAATATATATATTATATTCATAATATATGAATGGCCTTTTGAGGCCATCTTCGGTGACTAACGGTTTTTAACGTAACTGACACGGTGTTCGTCAGTGACCACAGTACTGTGGCAACGAAAATAGCCTCCATAGGTGAGGCCGAAGCGTCTGACAACATCTTTCAGAATAATAGCCTCCATAGGTGAGGCCGAAGCGTCTGACAACATCTTTCAGAATAATAGCCTCCATAGGTGAGGCCGAAGCGTCTGACAACATCTTTCAGAATAATAGCCTCCATAGGTGAGGCCGAAGCGTCTGACAACATCTTTCAGAATAATAGCCTCCATAGGTGAGGCCGAAGCGTCTGACAACATCTTTCAGAATAATAGCCTCCATAGGTGAGGCCGAAGCGTCTGACATCTTTCAGAATAATAGCCTCCATAGGTGAGGCCGAAGCGTCTGACAACATCTTTCAGAATAATAGCCTCCATAGGTGAGGCCGAAGCGTCTGACAACATCTTTCAGAATAATAGCCTCCATAGGTGAGGCCGAAGCGTCTGACAACATCTTTCAGAATAATAGCCTCCATAGGTGAGGCCGAAGCGTCTGACAACATCTTTCAGAATAATAGCCTCCATAGGTGAGGCCGAAGCCTCTGACAACATCTTTCAGAATAATAGCCTCCATAGGTGAGGCCGAAGCGTCTGAGAACACCTTTCAGAAAAATAGCCTCCATAGGTGAGGCCGAAGCGTCTGAGAACATCTTTCAGAATAATAGCCTCCATAGGTGAGGCCGAAGCGTCTGAGAACATCTTTCAGATTAATAGCCTCCATAGGTGAGGCCGAAGCGTCTGAGAACATCTTTCAGAATAATAGCCTCCATAGGTGAGGCCGAAGCGTCTGAGAACATCTTTCAGAATAATAGCCTCCATAGGTGAGGCCGAAGCGTCTGAGAACATCTTTCAGATTAATAGCTGTAGTAGACTAAGGCCCAACAGCCCGGACCTTAATTTCAACAATTAGTTAAGAAGTTTGTGTTTACTAACCAAATCATATATTTCTAAAATGTGTGAAGTTACACCGCTGATATTTTCCTAGTTCTTGTAATAAAGGTTGAAATGAGTTCATAACTGTTTGCTACAAAGACTCAGGCATATATGTATGTGGTAAAAAAAAGTTTTATTTGGTGAGAACCTTGTAATTATCCCTAACGTGTCACTAAAAATGTGCTGTTCATAAACGTGGTCATATAAAAGAAACTGTTCCTCACGGTATATTAATGGTGGGGGTTCGCGCACACAACATTTATAAAGTGACGTAGGCAGACTGTGTTAATTTGCGCGAAAGATAAGGAGGGGGGGTGAGTGTTTGTTTTCTTGACGAAGGAAGGGTCGATCTCCGCAGAGTAGGGTAAACATTGACCCAACGCATCAGAGTAATGTGTCTCTCCTCTCGGTTGTACACACACACGATAATAAGAAAATTGTAAATCAGTGAGTCGGTGAGCGCTTCTAATTAGCGTTAACCTTCAACGGAAAGAGGCAGGTTTGGAGAGTTTTGTCGTTGATAAATAAAAATATTTATTTCGGAACAGTGACCATACAGCGCAGGTGTAACTAATTCGACATTTAGTATAAAATCACAGAAACAGATAAAGAGATGGACTCGGGTTTTGTAATGATGCCTTATTATTATTATTCCTTACCAGCACGTGTTAGGAACAACCCATTATTGCTACAACCCATGTCTGCAAATTGCGAGGCCTTTACTTTATAATTGTATGCGTTTACTTGCCTTCATAACGCGGTAATAACAAAAATGTTATGGACTACATGTAACGATGTACGTGTAAGTGATTATGCAATATCTAGAACTTAGTACTACGTGTTACATCGTATGCTTTATCTTAGTGTTAACCCAACTGACGTTAGCAGTTTTCATTGCCAACTGCCAAACTGTTAACACATGTTTTCTGGTATCTCCACTACTTGCAAGCTCCTACCTATTTTTCAGACTGTGTTGCAAAGTAGAACCTGAGAATAGCAGGCCCGAAAAGAAGCGATTTGTAGGTTGGCATTGCATTTTTTAATCACAAATTGATTACAAACTGGATAGTGCTGAAAAATATCTGAATATTCTTTACCTGTAGTAGAAATTTCACATTCTATGTTTAAACGTCGTGATAATTAATTTTTATTACAAACAATACTTTACTGTTATCGATTAAACTGTTATTTATGTTCTTCATAAGGATAGTAAGTACCCGCGACAAAGTACGAACAAAGACGTACGAACGTTAAGTATTACGTATCCGTTTCACATTTGCGTTTTGGGATTTTAGAAGCCAGCTGGAGTGTTTCCTATCAAAGCCGTCTTCTTTCTGTAAGTATCATCTTTGTCTTCTCATTGTTTTCTTCGCTTATTTTATTCAGATCAAATGCCTTAGTCTTTCGTCATCAGTTTTATTAATTCCGTCACTTTTTATTAACGTTTGTAGAATAATAAAAGCGTTATATAGAACAGAGTATGATCACACACGTGAAAAAAACTTTTGTTCATCGCATAAAAATAATTCAAAAATAAGGTATTATAAAATAATTAAATTCCTGAATATTAGTACTAGGGGTGTTATAAGAGTAGTATATTATAGTCTAAATGACTAGAGAACTGCAGTTTTCTTTAGCTGATTCAGGTGTAGAAGAAACAATGGTCACTTTAGTCGTGAAAACGTCTATTCGTTCGTTAAGCACAGTGATAGCCGGTCAAACTTTCTTGTGTTACAAAATACCGTCAGATTTCAATCACTAATAACTACGAGACTAATAATGCGATAACAACGGTTGAGGTCACAATGGATAGAGCATGTCTGTACGTGTTTGTTGTGCAGTGTTTGTTTTGCCTGTGACGTCATCGGGCTAGTGTAGGCGCCTGCGCGTGATTGTTGTGAATTAGCGTTGTGTAAAATTATAAATTAGTGTAGCGTGAGAACGCGTTTAGCTAGGACGTTGATTCGGGTGTCATTGTAAAGAGCTTGAGAAGCACTACTAGGACGCAAAGTGAAACAATAAAAATATTCGCCGAAATATATGTAAAAATCGGTATTCAATTGAAAATTTCAAAAAAATTAAAGATGTCTCATATGAGCCGTAAATATGCGCGGAATTATAGAAAACGCAAATCAGAGGAAAGCTCGCATCAAAAGGAATTTAAAAAACCTAAAAATCCAGTGCCGAGCAAATGCGAGAGCTACAGCAGCATCGAAAAGAAAATGAAAAAACGGCGCAAAGCAATAACGTAGGTGGCCTATCGGGCGTACAGCGGCCACCGACAGTCCAAACGTCCACAGATCATGTGCAGACGTCGTTGGAAGGCAATACAGAAAACAGTGATAATATAGAGATCAATGGCAACGTGACAGCGCCAGACGAGTATGTATTGCGATCACCAAATATCGTCGTGTTGTCAACGTCGGGCATCAATGCGCGTGCGTCGATGGCGGGTGCTACGGTAGACTGTAATGTTATTGAACAACCCACCAGAGATCCTCAAATGGATAATCGTTGGAGAACGGCACGTGCTCATTTCGCCAAGACATTCAGCGCAAACGAGTTTGGCTATGCGTGCAGTGTGTGCGATCGCTTATGGTTTCAACGCGATTTGAAGAAAGTTAAGGCTAAACATTGCACTGTACTGGAAGAAGCATTCCCTGATGATACGATCTCGGAATTTGTAACATGTAGCAATTGTACTAAGAGTCTCGATAGCGGGCGGTTGCCCATACTAAGTAGATCAAATGGCTTCTTGTACCCACCGAGACCAAATAACCTACCACCGTTAGACACCGTCACTACTAGGCTGATTTCGCCCAGATTGCCATTTATGCAACTGAGGCGCTTGCGGCATGAAGGTGCATTGGAAATCGTCGGTCAAGTCATCAACGTACCCATTGATGTAGACGAGACGGTCTGACAGTTGCCTCGCCACCTGGACGATGATTACTCAATTAACGTGAATATAAAGAAGCGGCTTACACACAAGTCGTCATATCTCAGCGGGGTGGTTCGTAAGGGTGTTGTGAAGAAATGGTTACAATACTTAATTAAAACCCCGCTCTATCGACATTACAACATCACAATCAACTGGACGGCTTTGAAAGAGCTCAATGAGCAGGCGCCGGCAAACAATGATGCTCCTTTAGAGACGCTCAATAACGTAGTCGAGTCTGAGTGTTTACTAGCCAGACAGAGAACGCTTCTATGGAACGAGGATATGTGTCTCAACATAGCACCAGGGCAGCATAGTGTACCGCTGAATATAATCTACGATGTGCATGCAGAGGAGCTGTCATTTCCATCCATTTACTATGGTGTGGCGCGTTCCTTCAATTGTGAGGTGAGTGACGCACGTGTACGTATAATAGTGGCCGCTCACAACTGTCAGAGTTTAGTCGCTCATTCGACAGATATAGCTACGGACCAAATAATGCGCCATTCGGACTATCTCGCGCTCTCGGAGACCTGGATGGATGATAAATGCAACGCTGTGCCGATTTTAGGCTTCGAATTCCTGGTTGGCGACAGCACATCGGTCAATCAGCGCGGAGGTGGCAAACGATCTGCTGGTGGCGTTGCTATCTATAGAAATGCCGAATCTGTGACCTACAGTCCAATCGTGCATATATGTGCCAGGTCAGCACTCGCATTGGGCGTTCGACTGATAGAGCCTCATGTCGGCGATATCTGCATGATCAACGTGACCCTGGGCGGAGAACTGAAATTCCTGCTTGCATCGATCTACGTTCACCCTGGCACGCGAATACAAGATATACAGATGCTAACCCTTTCGTCGCTGGCTCGATACTCGGTCAGTATTCATAATATTATACCGACATTGGAAGACTTGACGCATGTACCCCTCATTCTCACAGGAGACTTTAATATTAATGCCGACAGCGATAAGACAGTGCTGAATGACTTCATGCTCGCGCAATTTGGTATGATGCCATTGACGATTCCTGCCCCTACAACACTCGGCAACACCAACATCGATATGACTTTCACTAGACACTTGAATTCGATACAGTGTGAGGTGTACGTGTGTTACTTTAGCTACCACAGACCCTTGCTACATGCAATAAACTTGTGATTTATCTATTCTGTAACCATACTACTCTGTATAACCATTGTATTAAAGAGATTGATAATTAAATTACATATTAATACGAAACACTTGTTATGATTTTATCCCGACGTTTTCACGGAAAATCTACGACGCGGACCTTGACTACCCCTTTCGGTTTTTATTTATGTAGTATTGCTACTGTGATGTTGCTATCTAGTTCTGCGTGTTTTGGATGTTCGTGATTCTATCAACACTGACTTCCCGGTCAGTAATTTCTATTTTCATCGGTCAGTAAGATGTAATATATAACTAAACGAATATCAATTACGGTGGTAGCCAGCGAACACTTCTTCCCTCGCTGCCACGATTTCGTGTCCTCACATCACATTTGCATGGAACAGAGATTCCATGTGGTCATGATTGAATAACCCAGGTTACCTGATACCATACCGAGATATTCCCCGGGTCTTGACTAAAATTGTAAACCTCTGATTGTTGAATTGTTTACTCCTTCCCTGCTTCACAAATATAATTTAAGACGGGAATCACAAGCATATCATGAAAATTTTGGCTTACTCTAGTAACGAATTGCTAAAGAAGATCACAAATTGTTATAAGCCTACAGAGAAAATTATCCACGATTTTATGTTCTCTTTAACATTTTCAGGGATGAGTCATACATATGAATTAAAAAACATTCATAAATGGAAACCACACTCTTGTGAAAGTCCCGATTCAACGTCTTAATTAATAAGCACGCTGTAATTGTTTTCCCCAATAATTGGCGTCTACGCGGCTCGCGCAATGGTGCACTTGAGTATTGTAATCTGAAACTAAAAAAATTACTCAGACACTCATGTATTAATTTTATACTTTCACACTAATTGCTACTGATTTATAGTCTAAAATACAAAGTACCTAATGTGCTATAATAGAGACTCTTATATTCATATATTATATATACATATTACATGTATCCTCTTATTATCATCATATTTCTTATTATGAGCACATATACATTCTAATCAGACATATTCAACACTGTTAAATAGAATAGTTACTTTAAGTACTAATGTAAAAGAATCGGAAACAGTTTTCTTCTTCTATCAGGGACTAGGCGAAACACCTGTTCCGGTCCCAAAAGTATATATATATATATATATATATATATATATATATATATATACAATTAACCAACGCATCCTAGGTTTTAATATACTTCGCTGTCCAATATGCTTCTATTGCCAAACATCCTTAGGCAACCTGCCATCTGGCATCCTATTCAAATAAACGATCCATCTGTTTTTGTTCTCTGCAATACGATCTTGGATATTAAAAATGTTCAACTCTTTACGAATGTCTTCATTGTATAGTCTCTATCCCTTTGTGCGCAGCCTTTAACAGATCGCAAGAATCTCATCCCCGACGCCTGTATTCTACGCAGATGTTTTTCGCTGGAACCCAAGTTGCAGAACCATACAATAGCACTGCCATTAAGTTATACAATTTTCATCGAGTCTCTTCCTTGTTTTTCTTGACAGCTCTTGAGGAATTCCTCCACATATTCAATAAAACTTAGCTAACTTGTGATCAACATAGTAATCCATATCATAAGTGACGTCACAACCAAGATAACGTAAATTGTGACACCTACTGTGAACTCTTAATCGGAAGTAGTAAATTAGATAAATACTTGCACAGTAAAAACACCACGTGTACTTTATTCTGTTTTACAAGCTTGTTAACACAGCTGATTGTAACTATCTCATCTAGATATGCAATTAACATTCTTCGTCAGTCTTATTACTCGTATTTCAGTTCTCGCAAAAAATAAGAATAAAGCGGTTATATTTAAATTAGCTAAAATCACATGGAAAACATATAATTACCGGTGTTAAATTAAAAATGAATATTTGTGATTCTGTAAATACAAAATACGAAACAAAAAACAATATCGCACAGAGTCTCTTGTAATAGTATTTTCCATTTCATACATACAAATTTCTTGATTTATACATTTATTTCTTCTTTTTAGTTAGACCGTTTCAATTAAACAAAACACGTGTTTGTAACTATTACGAGAATGTACTGTTCCCAGTTAATATCACGCACTATATGACGTAATGTTTTGTAAGTCAGCTGTAATATTCGTTGATTTTGATTAATCAAACGTATGTAGAATACACATACCTACAATTACGAAACTATTCAGTTATATAAATAAACAAGACCAGTCTTGCATTAAATTTGTTCAGAAGATTACTCAAAAATTGTTCGGTTCAAAACTGTTATGATTAACAACGTAGTCGGTATATCATTGACCAGCATTACTCTTTTCATAAATTTACATTACAGGCATGTCAATTTTGCTTCAATTATACAAATATTACATGACCTCTGGTTCATAGATTTGTAGTTATGTACCTAATACGTAAAAGGTGTACCGATATACCAACATAATTTTAATAGGAAGTTCTAAAAATCTTTATATCAAACGGTAAAAAAATTCTAAAAAATATTTTAAAATTATCTTCCTACTGTGACCTGTTTTGCCTTGTTTTTTTTGTAAAACCGCTTATTATTTTAAAATACGTTTGAGCAGCAGAATACAGCCGTAAATGAGTCAGATGTATGGAGGTACAAATATATTTAAAATTATTTATGGTGGCGCAATTTCAATAAACTGTAAAGATTTGAATTTGAAACAGAAACTATTTTCTTGTCTTTATTATAACTGGTAAGTTTTAAAAATAGGATTTACATTAAAAATATTTAGAATTTATACATATATGTTCATATTGTGGTATTCATTTTTGAGACCTTTTTATATCGCAATATTAGCGTGGAGTGTACCCAGAATAATTCATAACCAGGCGCAATAGAGGAAACATCAAAGGTAAATTACGCTTTGCGCTATGTAGTATTTTACAGGCAATATATACCGATACGCATTCATAAGCTTTTAGCGTTTCGTTATATTTTATAATTTACTTAGTCATGTCTAAGGTGTGAATGTGATTTTTCTTCCATGAAACTAATAATAGAAATATTGCATAAATAAAATATAATGAAATAAAAATAAATAAATAAAATTAAACATGGGAATACCTATGAACTGTTTTATGTTTCTTGCAAATACTTCTAAAACCTTTTTTTTTAGTTGTTCAGGACACAATTTTAATATTAATTAACACATATTACACAGGACACACATTACTTAATTAAATTGTTGTATCCGGTGTCTATTGTCGAATATTATATTGTAATTTTATTACTGTTTAATCATATAAACCGCCGTTCGACGTTCACCAATCCAGCCGGCATTCGTGTGCTCGAAATAGCCCGGCGTTACAACGTCGAGTCGCCGATGGTCCAGGCGTACACTCCATGCGGAGTTCCTTTCTGGCTGCTTCGCAAACCAAATTGGCGGCTGGACATCGCCAGTAAAAGCAAGAAATCGTGTTACCCGACTCAACTGAAACTCCTGTTGAAGAATACGTTGACGAACACATGATGTACACTGATGGGTCGAATACGGAGAGCGGAGTGGGTACGTTTGTCATTGAGAGACACTGCCGAAAGCGGCAAGTATACCCCGCCGAACTGTACGCGGTGTGACAGGCTCCTTTGTTGGTCGCCGAATATCGAAGTGACAGGAAATTTGTCATTTGTACGGTTTCATAAGTCTTCTAACTGGTTTGAACAATCCGAGCACAGTGGATCCGTTGTTATAACAGATAATGACATTATTCCATGCGTTAGAAGACCTTGGTTTATCTTTTAATTTTGTTTGGTGTCCGGGTCATGAAGGGGTAATGAAGAAGCTGACGCTGCCGACAGCCTACGACTCGATGCGATTGCCATACGACCTGATGACGCGAAACTAGCTGCCACAAGCACTATTATTAATGTGTGACAGCAGGTGTGGAACACACGGCAGAGCAAACTTTCTGACGTGAAGCAGAGCGTCCGTAAATGGCAAGTAGCATGCGATTGCAGTCGCCTTGAACACGTTTGTATCACGAGACTGCGCACTGGGCACACGAACTTGACGTCTTCGTACCTCCCACAAAGAGAAGAACGACCCGTCTGCGGAGCACTTACAGTGAAACAGATCATCGAAGACTGTAGTGATCTTGCAGAACTGAGGCAGACACACAGAACAAAAGATCACCTGAAAGAAGACCTCGGAAATGAAACTTTAGCGATAGACAGAACTCCGTCTTTCCTAAAAGCAGCAAGATTATTGTATAGTCTTTCAAAATGTCGTTTTGCGTCTTAATGTGACGAGTTTCCACTGTAATTGAGTGAACTAAAATTTAGGTGAGAAGAAAACATCCCGTTGAGCAACACTTCTGGTAGATTTGGTTGGGCTAAAGGCCTTAATTGCCGGGCCCCAAAACACATTTTAAAAACTACCAAATTATATAAAAATTGTTAAATAATATGATGAACCTTTAGAAACATATTCTGCTTATTAAGTACTTATTATTTACTATTTCAAATAAAACAAGAATAAAGTGACTAATTTGCAAATAATTATAATAATTCACACTATTAATATTCATTGTGTGTGTATTATCGGAAGCAATAATACTGTGTATTATTCGAACATGAAAATGTAAAGCATCGACACAATAGTTTTAAAATTATATATCATCATTAACCGGACGATACTTACCTATTTAGGTAGGTACAGGGATTACCTAATTATTTATTAAACAAGAAAATCATTTTTTTAATTTTATTTTAAACAATGATTTTTTTAAACCGTCGAAATAAGTATAATTTTTAATATTCACTTATAAACTGTTTAAGCCATTGTAATAATTATAAGTTGTCATATTTGTTACAAGATATTAAAGCCGTAATAGGAAACATAAATTGTAATATTACATTTAAAATGCTTAAACCATTAAAATTAATATAAAATTAAATTATAGAAACACTTTCCAAATTTATAAAAAGCTATAATTTGTTTCGCTAATTAATACAGTTATGTTACTGGGCTATTTGGACAACTGAGGTCAGAGACACAAACGTTTTGTCAAGTTATTGCGAAAAATTTATTGACGCGTATATACAAATTTTATAGAACTATTTTATTTATAAACAGAAACTGCCATCGTTAGAATTACCCGTCCATGAACTTTCATTACTTAAGTTTGCATCTGGCTTACAGTCGCTCCCTTGATTCTAACTTTGCTTCCCTTTAAAGGCATTATAGCCGTCTTAAAGACGCGACATCGTTTCTTTTATTCTTTAAAATTTTGCTTATATTTTTTTATTTTGCTTACAATATACAACAGTTTTACTTATTCTTCGAATTTAGCTTTCAAGTACAAATAAAAAGGAAGACGATTCATGTCATTTCTGTGCAGACATACATACACAGGCGCACACGAACACACACACACAATATTTTAAATTATTTGAATTTATAAAAAAATTGCGTATCAGGATAAACTTGTTGTTAATAAACCGTCAATCACATAACACATCTGTGCAGTAGTCTTGTGTGTTCTGGTTCGGGGAAGAATATAATGGAATACACTTCTAACAGTTACATATATTAAGTATTTAATAAAAGTAGATTTGAACTGATTACTTTAAAACATCATGGCATTCAGTTCTGCCACCTAATCACTACGAGGTATACCATTCCCAGGCTTTATTGTACAATAACTTCCTTTCAGGCATCGCTTTATGCATTGATACCTGACGATGGATTTGCCTGAGCAAAATGCTGCAGTACAATATCAGTACTACTGACCCTCATTAGCGAGTAGCCGACACCAAATTGTAGAATAAAAATGCAGTTCGTTAACGATGCGGGTACCATTGATCGATTATAAAACACAAAGGATATTTAACTTCGTTGTAATTGTTCAGTACATTAATTAGGTTAAAACGTTTAATTAGTACATTATAATTGCTGATTCTATTCGTTGCAATAAATTCTGTTAAATAACCATTACAGGGAAATCCGAAAGTGTATGTAGGAAATATTATCATATAGAGTACAATATATCTCAAAATATTCATTGTATAATACAATTCAGTAGTAAAAATTATCCTTCTGTTGGTAACAAATGGTTTAGCCTAAGAGTTTCTCTGTTATACGAAAAGTTTCTCTTGTAAAACGTGTCTTTTATATCATTGTATAATTTACAGTTTTTCGAAGTAGCGTCAACAGACATCGAATGAATATGGTTGACGATAAGCTTATGGTGTAATTCTTAAAACATGCCTCAAGTAACATAATACGTCTTCAAAATACTTATTAAGTACATAATTCATATGTCACGAAAAAGACTATACAGAATTGAAAAGCATTATAAAAAGGGGTATGCATTTACTTCTTCTTCTTATCCTTTTAAGAATTGATTGATATCTGGCTTCCCGATCGTCGGATTCCAGGAGTTTTCCAGGAGTCGCTTTCATTTTGGCGTATGAAAACAATTCTTGCCTGCACAATCTGTCAGCCGAAATTCTTTCGATATGGCGCAGACATCTTTCATATTTCCATAAATATTAAAATTTACTAAGGAAAATGTCAGTTCATTGATTATATCCGTTCCTACGTACATCTGTTCTGTACTGTTATATACATCCCTTCACATAACGAACGAGTTTCATTTCGAAAGTTGTATACTTCAACCCATTGCGTTGATACGTCTCTTTGCAATTTTTAGATCAGGTCAACTTAGTAGAAGCTGCCACGACCCTGAAAAAATTTTTACTCGTTCTTCCTTTCTTGTTTTACTGTTTAAATGGTATAATATTGTAACAAAGGAAGCTGTTCATTGTATAGTTTGCGATTATTACGAAGAAAGTCAGACCTTAGCATCAGTTGTAGGAAAACAAAACATTTTATTGTCGTCAGCCCAGGGAAAGACCTAAAGATGGAGAACAGCACGATAGTTCCACGCTGCTAAACAATACATAACTTGGAACTATCGTAT
Organism: Magicicada septendecula; assembly: GCA_034769895.1. NCBI lineage: Eukaryota > Metazoa > Arthropoda > Insecta > Hemiptera > Cicadidae > Magicicada > Magicicada septendecula. Next base: position 460,219,239 of record CM068373.1, read on the forward strand.
CTACAGGGACGTGCGCAAAAAGTATATCAAAGTATTAGTAAAGGTAGTAAAGGTAGGGTGCACTACGTACTGTGGAATACGAACATTATCAAACGTATAAGGAGACAATCGTACAAATCCACAGTCGAGACTACTGCTACATACGGTGCAGAAGCATAGAAATGATTAACAAACTGCAATACGAAAGCTTGGGGTAATAGAAATGGATTACTGTCGACGTGATTTAGTGTATATTATACTAAAAACTAAAATTCCAAGATACAAATATGCGTATAATTTAGCACTAATATTTTGGACATCATTAAAACAAAGAGGTTTCTAGGGCGCGGACACATGCGAAAAATACCAGCAGAAAGTTGGTCTCGAAAATCGTCGCCAGCAAGGCGGAAAACGAAGAACATGGATGTCTTAGAAGATGGTCTAATTATGGATTTGGAGAATCACAATTTATACGACGAATACTTGCGAGACAAATTACAATCTAAGTTAGAACGTGTGAAACGCCATAACTCGCGTAGAGTGTATTATGTAGCACCACAGACTCAATTAAACTTTGTCTTTTTTACTGTCTATACAGTTACCTTTGACGAAGATATTTCTGACTCAGGACATGGGATATTTTGTTCAGTTGTTGTTGTTCTTATTCTTACTACAACATGTAGTAAGCGAATCACCTTTAAAACAAAATACATCGACTTCATCAAAGCTTGCTAGGACTTCCTCTACTTCTCTGTCTAATAGGATTGTATTATAATTATGTTGTTGATTCATCCTCCTCGTTCACTTTTTTAAATATTATTATAAATATAAACTTTCACATATGACAAATTGTTCTACATGATCACTACTTATGATCAACATCATTATCTTCATCATGATTGATGTCACAACCTGGACAGCGTAAATATGACATCTGCTCTACACTAATATTAACTAATACAATTATAGATCGCAAGAGTTATTTTTCTCCAAAAAGCCATAATTTTGTCTTCTGCAAAATACTTTTCATGTTATAATTTGAACAGATTTGTAACGGAAAGATCGGTTCCTAGAACTAGCGTTCATTGTTTTAAATGAATCATGAATCAACTTGATCGTCCGGAAACAGCATTGTATTCGACTGTGTTGTATTATTTATCCTTGGGTTCACTTTTAATTTCTTCTCCTTAACCATGTCATCAATATAGATATTAAAAAATGTCGGAGATAAGCTACACCCTTGCGGCAATCTTTGTTAATATAAGTCCGCTCTGTCAAATCCTCTCCTATAGTCAATACTGTCCTTGTACGATAACAGGAACCCCTTATAATGTTTATGAAATATTTAGGGCAATCCGTTTTATGCATTATGTCCTGTAGACTGGATTTCTATACTTACAGCTTGTGTATTCTTTCCCTTGTAAATAATAATGATGATTTTCTTTTAATCGGTTCTGTCCCAGACCGTTCAAGCTTTAGCGATGTAGAATGTCTGGAATATATTGAAACACCACTGAACCGAAGTAAGGTTCAGTATCAGTATAAACTAATTTCCACGATGTATCGTTAACAAATTATCGATTATCCAATCTGTACGCTACCACTGGTGTTATTGTTATGTATGGTTACAGTAACCGCAACCCGTGCGGTACGTTTAGTGCTAAACGTTAACACCAGATGGCGTAAATTAAATTAGACAGGATTAACCTATTTAAAGACGGAGGTGAGTTATAAGTACTAATCAGCCCGTGAACTGATCCGCCAGATGTGGATTCTGGTTTGTTTTGATTTACGTCCCGTTGGACAACTTCCTTGCAATTAATTGATTAATATATGAAAGTAATATATTTCGCCTGAAGCGAAACCGAAACTACTTTTTAAAGTAACAATCTCATCATATCAAAAAGGATATATCAAATTATATAGATCGAGTAGTTTAATGTGTTATTTACAGCACACCAAACGTTGGTGTTATTTTCGTTATGGACACCAAACGTTTCGCCCAATCTGTGATGTCACTTCATGTTTACCGATGAGGATGCCACATCCCAGGACGGGCGAAACATTTGGTGTTCATAACGATACCAATAAAACGTGTTTGTTAACTGAAAAAAGGTTGTTATTAATAGTTTAAAGTGTCTTGGAGTCTTAAATCAAAAAATTATAGGTTCTGAAAATTTGCAAAACTTTCCGGCCTAAACCAGTTAACTGTGGAAAATAGGCCACACTCGACTTGACGAGTTTTTCCTCATACTTTAGCGATCTCAGTCCATTGATTGTTAAGAGGGCAACATTCTGAAGTGTTTGGATTAACCGGATTGATTCTTAAACAAAAGTGTTTAAAACACACCAAATCAAATTTTCTATCGTGTAGATGCTTTGTTTCTTGGTTTTCCACTTACGATTAAATGAAGCTTTGAATGCAATACTATATGCAGCTTGTGCACCTCATCTGGTTTCCAGCTAGTGTATTCAAATTTATAGTTTTATGTATTTTCCAGTGATGAAGGTCCGAATGGACTTTCTATTTTCCATAGAGAAAAGCTCCGAATGTGGAAATGTTTTGGAGAGCGCAAGAGAACAGACACTTCTTAAAGAATTTGTAAAATCAAATAGATAATTGCGCATATACTTAGGAAAAATGAATGTATACAGCAAACGATTAAAGGAAAGATAGAAAGTAAAAATTGCTGAGAAATGAATCCTTTGAAATATATGTAGGCAAAGTAAGCTACTTAATGACAGGAACTCCACCTCGTACAGCGTGTTCAAGAGGAAGGTTTAAAGTGTGAAGCGCAAAGAGTAGCTACCAACCAGTCTGCGGGCTGTTAACATATCAGTGAATTCACTATTGCAATAGCAGTAAGTTAAATGGTATTTGCAAAATAGTCAATTTTTCTAGAGATAAATGCTATTTTATTATATGTACCTAATACAATGGGTGCATATAATAAGACTGAAGTAAATACAGAATAAATTTATTATTTTGCTAATACCATTTGATATTTAATCACTGCAAGAAGTTTTAAACTTCAAGTTCCTCTTCTTCCAGCTAAGCACAAGGCTAATAGTCTGTTCCGAGCTGATCATTCCACCTCATTTTTTTTCTTTTGAGATGGTGGATATCCATATACAATCTTTAGCATCTTATCAGTGCTCATTCTTTGTAAGTGTTGTTCCAATTTATTCCCATACTCTTTAATTTGGTCACTTAAGCTAACAACTCGTAATTTTTTTCTTATTTCTGTATTCGTCATTCTATCTCTTCTGGTACAACGTGCGATCCTCCGTACCATTTTCATGGCGAATGTTTGCATTCTTTATTCAATTGCTCCTGTGAGTGTCCTTGTTTCACTGCTATACAATAAACACGGGATATCAATAGTTTTATAAAATTTTACTGTATACCTTTTTATAATAAATTTTTTTAAATAATTTTACTAAAAGCAAAACTAAAACATTTCCAGCATGAAGTCACTATCAAATAAAGAGATAAATAATAGTAAGGTGAGAAGAGATTTAACTGTGTTATTTATTAATAGAATATTTTGTTTTGTAAACTACAATATTATATACGCTATGTATTTGTATGTATAAGTTATACTGAACAATCAAATTCCAATGTGGATAAAGAATTTGTAAAATCAATTTTCTTTCTTGGACAAACTCAGAAGTAGTCTAATAAAATGGAGCATAAAATCTGTCTCTGTCCGACATTTCAAAACGTTGGCACAGTACTCGTGTATACAAATACATATTTTGTAGCTGATGTGAATCCCGTTGAAGAGTTGAATCCGCTTCGGTCGCATTTACCTTAACACCACATTAACCTTTTCAATATTTCACAGTCGTTATGTGCACGCTTTCTGTCAGGCTACTTGAATGTGCCGCATTATATGAGAGTTTTTAGTTACGTATTTCCTTAATTAAATTAAGTTTTTGTGTTTTAAAGGCAACTGATGCAACAGACATCTTGTTTCACTAGACATTTGATGAGAACAATTGTAATGAATTAAACATTTTAAAAATAGTTTTTATATTTCCATTAGCGTTGATAAAATAGAGCTCTTATAGTATATCCCTTTACATTATTTTATATCGTATTTTTGGCAGAAGTTATAATGACGTTGTGGTTTAAATGCGATCGCTCTTTCATGACGATCGGAATCATCGAAAGACTGTTTTATTTCACTAAAAGAGTAGTTAAATAAAATTCTGCGGTTATTCATAATCCGCGTTGTTGCATCCCATATTCAACGTTAATGCGCTTAAAATATTATTTTTCAAAATCTCCAAAAACAAATAACCTAGTTTGCTAATTATTTTATCCATTCACTGCCCTTGAGAAAAACTATGTGCAACGTGTCGACAAAGTGCACGTTTTGTGGATACTTTTTTAATTCAGTTTTGTATGTTAAAATCTTGACTTTACCGTACGAGTAATGTTATTATTGTTACATAACCGTTGGAGTGATAACTGTTTTATGAAAAGTAAATTTACTCTACAAAATAGTTGCGAAATTACAAGTAGTTACAAAAGAATGGGACTACGAAAACATATTAAACTTAAGATCTCACGACTTAAATTATTTTACATTTAACTTATGTAGTTTTTAATCCGCTGTGCAATTACATAATCACACCTATTTATGTAATGTGTACAGCAGTACACATAAAAATGGAACATATTTAATTTACCTCAGCTCAACAAATTTACATATACCTATTCTGTAACTGTCTTTCTATAAAGTAAAGCTGTCACAATTAATTGTTAATCATATTTATAATAACGTGCTTTCATGCAGCGTATGAAGAATATTTTAAAATATAAAGTTTTCTAAAATATTTTGAATGTAACAATGATTGAGACCAAATGCTATAATATTTATCAGCAAATATAATTGTCGTATAAATGGAAGAGAAATATTTCGACAAAATTATGGCTTCCAAGAGGTTAATCTGCCCCCTTATTTTTTAAACCTAAATTGTTAAACAACATAAATTAAATAGATAAATTCTGTTTATATAGATCGTAAGGTACTAAAAACCGTTACTTGAATTCTACTGGATTATGCTACTTCATGCAGTGTTCAGTACTCCATTATTACGGGCATTAGGAGTGTTATAAAACAAACAATGTTGAGTAATACTCCTTGATTTTTTTATAGTAATTTCAAGAACATCTTCTGTATTAAAACACATTTTATAGTTGTTTTAAAATTGTATTATCTTGGTAGCGCTGCATTTTATGGATACTTGAAAGTCCTTCACCGTTTACTTGTCTATCTCAATTTAAGTACACATTTTCGGGTATAAATTTGCTTACCACAACATGTTATAATTGCTTATAAATATGTGGTTTTAATCTATCCAATATGTTGAGTAAAATTTAAATCAAAAATTATTTCTTATGAAAAGTACTTATTATGAAAAGTGCTTATGAAAAGTGCTTTTCTTATGAAAAGTGCTTACTCTTGTTTATTGCACTTTATAAATACGTTCACTTTTATTTTACATGGTCAGTTCATTGTATATTATTGTATTTTGAACTACAATTTAACAAGTCTCATAGAAAAGTGACACGATTCACTTTGATTCGTTAAACTTGTTTTTTACTTTAACTTAGTTTTGTGTGGTAAGTAACAGTATTCTACAAATGGTTTGAAGAATCGGCCGGATTAGTATGAGGTGCTAATACGGAAGTATCTTCTACGAATACAGCTGTACACCTGTTATCTAATTTTTTGTAAATCTGCCGTATGTTAAATGTAGCGTTTGTCACAATACAGTGTTTTGATACTACTAAGGTCTGCTTCAATGTATTTGTCTTGTTTTGTTGTCTTGGAAGCCTCTACTAACCAAGAGACATTTTAAGTTTAGATAACATTCCAATGGTTTACAACATATATATATAGTTCACAATGGTATCTTTGCTCTATAACTTATCAAACGTTTGGTTGTGTACACTGTGCACATGTTGGGTGGAGGAATAATATCACCATCACTCTGCTGCGGTTAGTATAACGAACCAAAGTGGACCTGGTCGACTGTATATCCTGGTATCCTGTCGCTGAACCAAGTCTGTTGATGTGGAATTAATCTGCTGTCTTCTCAAACGCGTCAATAGGGTCGGTAACAAATCTATTAGAATGCATGATGTAAACCCTCCAGTGCTTAAAAAAGCAATTTAACCCATTAAAGAAGCTCTGGATTTTTTTAATTATATGTAATAGTATGTTTAATTGAAACCGTATTTTGTGATTTTACTAGTTTAAATATGTATTAAATTTAAATCTGTTGTATATTTTCTTCTGTAATTTAAACTTTACGTAGGCCTACTCTATTTCGCGTGATTGTTTGAATAGGAGACGTTTTAACTGTTCTTCAGAAGACGCAAGCCGTAAGAAGATCTGAAAGATCTAAACACATTCTTCACGTAACCTGAGACGCCTAATTTATCTTTCTTGGTCATATTTGGGTATCGTCAATTAAGATTACTCTAATGTGGTACTGACTGTTAAACTCTCTTGATTCTTTTGGATTAAGACTTTTAAGAGCTATACGTCTATATTTGTGATACATGTATCGATTGCGCCTTTTCTTATCGACTTCTGATTCTCCTCTTATCACTTTTACACGGTACACTATTGTAATTTTTTATTTAAAAACCATGAACCAGGGTTTACTTTAAAAACATTTCTTTAGTGGTTATTTCAAGCCAAAATTTGATAATTTCAACTGCTTAGACAATCTGGTTTGTAGTTGCATAGTTACTAAGTCAGTTAACCGTTCTCGAAAACTATCAAATTTTGTTTACTGTAGAGAGCTACTGATAGAATAAATACAATCTACTACGAATCGTTCCACTGTCTAGACATATTTTCGCCCCTTGTAAGGAGATGACATACGGCAAAGTAACACGTCTTTGTTTAGCCGTTCGGAGCGGCTTTAGAGAGAAATAAAAATGTAAAATTGCACTCGGGAACGTAGCATTTTGTAGAGTTAGACATCTTTGTTTAGCAGAGGAATTAATATTCAGTTACTGAAAAAGTTATTTCACTCATTTTACATGAAGTTTTATAATGTATGCATCAGAAACATGGATTACCTTGAAAAAAGAAAGGAAATATTTTAAATAGGCGAAATGCATTTGTGGGGAAGAATAGTGAAGATTAACTGGAGGGAAAAGAGAACAAGTGAATAGTCATTAAGCAGAATAAGTTACAAGAGAAAATTAATAGGTGCTTTTTACTTCCATGTTCCATAAGGAAATGGAAGTAGGCCTATGGTGATGGCGAAAAAAAACGTGTTCGAGATAACGGCCGACCGATTCTGATTGTACTACCCTCAAAACATGAAGGAAAGTCGTTTTCCGAAAAGTGTCTGTGTGTCTGTCTGTCTGAGTGTAGAATTTTTTCTACGGCAAACGATAACTGCCGCAAATTCAAACAGAATAAAATAGTTTTTGTATATTTACCTGAGTTGTAAATAATCAAGGCTTATTGATTTTGGTTAAGATCGGTTAAGGCAAAAGGGTAGTTTACCTGGAATGTTTTATGTTTTAACAAGAGTAATTTTTTTATGACGAACGATAATTGCCGTAAATTCAAACAGAACAAAAGTAATGTTTGCATATGTGCCTCAGTTTTAGAGGTCTCAAGACCCATAGATTTTGGTGAAGATCGGTTAAGGGAAAGGGGTAGTTTACCTGGGACGTTTTATGTCTTAATAAGAGTAAAGAACTTAATATTGATAAATAAAGTATCCTGAAAAGAAAGTCATAAGAATCCGCTGTAGAAAGATAGATGAAATATCTATAAATAAAAAGGGGAGTTGAAGGGAGAGGGGGTAATTTTTTATAACTGAAAATGATAGTTGAAGGGGGAGGGGATAATTTTGTAAATGTGTACTACGTTATCGACAACAAAGAAGTAGTTTGTTGTTAAAATTCTTTCCCGGGCTGTTTGGCTGTGGTCCAATGTTTTCTGCGAAACCAGACGTTTCGGCAGTGCCATCGACTGCCATCATCAGTGCAAATAGAGTGCACTAACGTGAGGTGGTATACGTTAGTACTGTGGTTAAGGCTGAGGAAAGAAAGAAAGTAGAAGGAAGTAGTTTCTACCGAAATAATTCATTTCGAAAATGATTTTAAATATAAATTTTAAAACATGGAAGTCATGTATGGTCCTCCATACCGATATTTGGAAAGGAAATCGAACTGGATTAGTCACGTCTGGAGAAAGGTCCGCTTACAGAAATTAATAACAGAAGGAAATTTTACAGGGAAAAGAGGGAGAAGAAAAAGAAAAACAAGATACTGTAGCTAACGGACTTTAGATAAAGTAAAATTACAGAAACCTTATAGACGCAGTCCAGGAATTAATTGTTCGGCTGAATCCTGTCTTAGGACAGAATTACCTTTGACAAGATAAAAAAGCTTGGTGTAAGACGAGTTTACTAATGATAAACAAGTGTCGAGAACATAATTTGAAATGCATAGAGCATCATTGATCCTTGTAAATCAATTCGAAATTTGCTAAAGTTATTTGATTGATTTGATATATTCTATATTTTTAAAATTTATAATAACATGTTAACTTTAACAATGAAGATTTTTTTTCTTGAAAGTTAACATCCCTTTTTAATGGCAATGTAGTTATGTTTCCTTGACATGGTTATAGGGTCAATTGATGTCAAATTGAAAGACGAATAAATACTACATACTATTTAACCTATAGAGAATATTGTTAGGACAGTGTTCCCAGAACGTTTAATTTACCCAGAAGATGAGCCGTCTGTTAAAAACAGAGTTAGTCCGGAGTTTGCCTGGTTTCAGCAACGATCTATCTAGCCTGACGCGAATTCAAACCCACAACTCGGGTGACTGCTGATAAATTGTAGCTTTTTATACTATACAGATTCATAATTTTTACTGAATACCTCAAACATTCAATACATAATTAACTGTCCCAACAGACAATGTATTAATACAATAGAGCAGACGGAATTTATAATTTTATCTATAAAATATATGGAAACAGTGAAAGACTAACATTATTCATTACCAACGGTACATTAGAGTTCGCACTAATCAAAGGTTGCGTTAATTAATGTTCCGTTTGGCTGTAAACGTGTTCAGTGGATTTTTAATGAATTATTTCCTGGTATCCTTAATTGCACTCGGAGAGTGAGAGAGAAAGAGAGAGAGAGAATGTTCACGTTTGAGCGTATGAATGTTAGTAGACACAGAACGTGACATGTTAAAAGTTTACGTTAAATTTAACACTTGTAATTCGTACGCAATTGGTAACCAAGAGATACAGGTTATATTCACTATCTCGATTCAAAAATATTTTTGTAATTTTACCAAAAACAGTGTTATTAAGTTTTTTAAGAATTGATTACAGTTTACTTTTAAGAATCAGATTACTTTCTGATTACAGTTTCTGACCGACAAACTTATCTTAGCGATAAATTATTTGCAGCATTTTAAATATTCGGTTATTTGTTTTTGACGGAAGCGATTGAGTGAGCGAGGGTTCTGGAAACTTCAGTGCGGGAAAACTGATAACCATGTTCTGTAGAAACTATAGAAATCCATTTAAAACTGTACCGCTCTTGTCATCGTCAATGGAGCAGAAGTTAAGTACAAGCATTCACGTTATATTTAGATACACTATTTAAGAAAACCAAGCATTCAATTAGTTTTTATTTTTGCCGGGGCTGGTACAACTGTTGCTGTTTGCGTGCGACAAAGCGAAAAGCAATTAAATGTTTATTAAATTAGTTTTCCTGTTTGAAGTAGCGCCATCACCGTACCCTTGTCGTCGGGTCGTGTTGTAAAGAGACATCTACACGTTTACAGCCGTTATACGACCGTTTGTGTTATGTAAAGTGTAAATATCACTGAATACGTTACGTTTATTTGAGTTGCTATTTAGAATCAGTTAACTGTGTAATTAACACACACACGCGGATTGTCCGCTTCAAAGAATGCAATGAATGTTTGCAGCTACCCGCAGCCGTACAACAAAATAAAGTGCAGTGAAAAAACATCATTAAAGAGACAGTTATAATCAGGTTCTCTTTAACAAAAAAGACCATGTGGCAAACGTGTACATGGGCACACGTGAATCAAACGTTTTACTTTTGTGAAAAGCCGTTATTCGCATCTAATCTGGAGTTATTCTTTTATTATTGTAAAATCGCTAATGCAAATTATTTCGATAAACACATATTACTAATTATTTTTTAGATTCATAAAACTTTAATATATATTTTATAATGACTTTACCTCAAGATGTTTTCTCCTTTGTGTATTTTCTATGTTGAGTGCTTTGAAAATTGTGTCATGTTTTGCATTGATTTGTATTTGTTCAGGTATTAGTTTGTTTTGTGTTTTATGTTTGTATATTAGTAAAGTTTCCCAAATGTTCATTATGGTGCCTTTGTGTGGTATGTGTTTTATTAATGTCATATTGGTTATGTCTGGGAATTCATGTCCAGTGTTTATTGCATGAGTGGCCAAATTAGATTTATATATTTCTAGAAACCAGAAATATATATGTTTATGTGGCCAAAACAGGAAACCAAAGCAACAACCAGCCAACACAAATACCTCACAAGGTTCAAAATCAGGAAGGCTGAGGATGGGAACACAAGGCTTTCCGCAACATGTTCCAAATAGGGAGAAAACATCTTGAGGTAAAGTCATTATAAAATATATATATTATATACATCAAGAAACGGACTGTAGCAGAAAGTGTTTGAATAAAATTTTAAATATATACAAATCTTTTAAGAGCAACCCTGGTGTAATACAACCATGTCCATCAAATGAACGCTCAAAGATGGCCAAAGCATTCGTAAAGTGGACATAAATAGGAAGAATTAAGAAAGTTCGCTAATACATACGGGTCTCTTCGTAGTAGGTCTTGACATTTTCCAATGTTTAACGAGCGCTACAATATTTTCGTTTCCTAAAGTTGGTATTCAATTACTGCATGGCTAGAGAGATGCAACACTTCGCTCTGTTATTCAATGTGTGTCAGTTGCATTAAGGTACAAAGTGACGAAGCAATTTACAGCAATTCAGTTTATCACAGACAGTAGTTATTCCGACTATATGCGTCCAGTATATTCAACGAGAACAGCCAGACTTGATAAATAAAAATACACTAAGCAAAGGATATTTTGCGTTGTTTTGTGTTTTATTTTGCTAATGTGTTTGAAGGATCTAAATTACTTTACAATTATTTGTTCTAAACCCTTGTTTTAATTTATCAAGTCGTTTTATTTTCCGTTACCATGAGATGGATTGCGTTTATTAATGAACAGACGGTTAGACGGAACAGCGATACATGAACAAAGATACATTATAAAACTCAGTTAGCCTACTATACAAAATCAGCGGATCGTACCAAGGTCAGGAAAGTAGTTATGCCATTCTAACTAACCATAATCTATATAACAAGAAAGGCTGCTTTCAATGTGCAGCAAGTGTGACAAAATACAAATAGGTTTACACAGTTTCCTTTATTATCATTATTATCGTCATCACCACTACCACGACCACAATGGTAGTGGTAGTTCTTCTTCTTCTTCTTCTTCTTCTTCTTCTTCTTCTTCTTCTTCTTCTTCTTCTTCTTCTTCTTCTTCTTCTTCTTCTTCTTCTCCTCCTCCTTCTCCTCCTTCTCCTCCTTCTCCTCCTTCTCCTTCTCCTTCTCCTTCTCCTTCTCCTTCTCCTTCTCCTTCTTCTTCTTCACTGCACATCTCACATTTTTTTGACATTCTTTGTTGTGCTATTACGTGCACTCTAAATTTAATTGCTTGTTTTGCAACTGATTTGTCTAACCAAAATGGAACCAATAATTTAATATTAAATATATGTCACTTTGTTTACTCCCAGTGAAAACTTATATTAGTAGGCCATTCCCAAAGGGAGTTAGGCCTATAAATTCTCTTGTTTCTTATTTTCTTTTAAACTGTAACAGCTTAATAAAGTCATAGTGTAAAGTAACACTGTTAATATTTTTAGATTCAATTTATTTCTTATAACAAAATATATATAATACAGGTATATGTTTAATATGTATATAATAACAGGTATTTGTAGGCCTACGTGTTATTTTTTGGGAGCAATATCGTTCGTACCTGTTATTTTCAAATACAGGTGTGTGTCTAACACACCTCTAAATATGACAGTAGTCTCTCGAGGTGAAATAGGTAACAAATTATATATGAAGTCTGATAAAAACTGTAGTGAAATATTTGTTTAATTGAAAGTGTATGCCTTGATTCATCTACACATCTACACACTGCCCCTTCAAAGGCCCAAAATCTTCCATAGTTAATAGACTTTTTGCTTATTACTTTCTATTGCTTTCAGACTTTCTTTGTATTCTTACACTTTTCTGACGCACCTACTTTTAGAATTTGTTATGGAGAACCCTTTCCTGCTAAAGTGTCAGATGTAGTCTTTTTGTCTTGTAGTATATTTTTTAAACATTTTATTTCCCTCCAGAAGCAGTTAAGACTATAACATAGGTTTATTACCTTCTGTCACGCTTCTTAAAATCCAATATAGGATGACTCGAGTTTCGACACCTATAGTGTCATCATCAGATCCATTGTGAATAAAGCTAAAACTTCATTTATCGATGTATATACATCTCGTCAAATAATAAAGAAACCAACACATACATAGTACAAAATAATAAATAATTAGCACATATTAAAAACGAAATAACAACGAATGAAAAATGAACACAAGCGGCCGCTTGTGTATTAATAACAATACGTATATATATTAATTTAATATATTAATAACAATTTGATTGTTATTAACATTTTAAAATTAATTTCTGATTAAAGATAGAAAGAACATGATTTTTATTTATTCCAATTAAAACGCTGCTATCCCTTCCAAATTTATGAAAACAAGCTCCAGATCACTCAAAGAAACTTTACAGACACCGTTAAAAATATTAACGAGATATTTTCAGAGTTTCCAAATATTCTCTTTTTGTTTTGCTTATTCTTATGTGGGATTTAAGACTGTGTAGATTTTAGCTGCGGCAGACGTCTTGACCATCCCATTAAATACTGTGGTTTTACTGGAATCGCTCCCTCGAACACATAGTCGGACAACACACAAACGCTTGCAAAAGATTTGCTACAGGAGTCTGAAAAAAATAATTTCCCTAGAAACTAACGTATATAGCTATCGAGATACCTCCTGATAAAAACCTTAGGATAGTAAGATAAGGTAAGCTGGCAAATCCAGTTAGATTCTCATAATTTTGAACTGAGTTATCAGTTGTTTTTAAAGATTTTAGTAACACAACTGAGTGTTTAGATATTATTAAATAATGACGTTTTAACCAGTCGAAAGTAAGAGATATTTTTTCTCGCGTTTACTACTAAACCAATGACTATTTTAAAAATATTATCTAATTCCACTACTGAACTAAAGCGCTTTTCCCAAATTTGTGTAGATCCATATCTTAGTGAATTATGATGCGAGTAAACAAATCGTCGAAATGAGATATATATTGACGTTTTACAACAGTACTGAGCGTGACGTTACCGTTTCCGTAAATATATTCATTTATCAACGAATAATAATTAGGGTAAAATCCAAACTATGGAATTAGATTATACGATAAGATGCAAACAAGCTACTTGGCGAGGTTTTTACATTTAATTATTTTGTCAATAAGTGACTTGGATACCTATTCAAACATGTCTTTCAACTTTGAAACTTTGGAAATCATAGGCATCCTATTCACTGTAAGGAAGTAGCAGTAGTAGACGAAGAAGAAGAAGAAGGAGGGGAGGAGGAGGAGGAGGAGGAGGAGGAGGAGGAGGAGGAGGAGGAGGAGAAGAAGAAGAAGAAGAAGAAGAAGGAGGAGGAGGAGGAGGAGGAGGAGGAGGAGGAGGAGGAGGAGAGAGAAGAAGAAGAAGAAGAAGAAGAAGAAGAAGAAGAAGAAGAAGAAGAAGAAGAAGAAGAAGAAGAAGAAGAAGAAGAAGAAGAAGAAGAAGAAGAAACATGATGATATGATGATGATGATGGTGGTGGTAGTGATGATAGTGTAGTGGTGGTTGTGATGACGATAATAGTGATAATAAAGGAAACAGTGTTAATAAACATTCAATAAACACTGTGTTAAAATAAACGATAATCTGGACCATTGTTGACCACGGTCGATTTCGTTTTATTGTAAGATACTGCGTCGATTACAGTGAGTGTTTTATGCAAACATTTTTACAACAACAGAATAAACATTTCCAAATAAATCCATCTAATATGTTATCAGAACCGTGAACACAAATCTGTTTCTTCCTGTCATTTTACAAAAATGTTTTGCAGGGCTTGTCGTTTCCCAGAAATGTGAATATAATCGTTATTTCCTTTTATGCGCCTTATCTGCTTTGACGCGCGCTGCAGTGTTAAACTCACCTCGGTCTCGGCTTTGCTGCCGCATTAACCTTTTCAATATTTCACAGTCGTCGTTATTTGCGCTTTCCGTACGTGAATACAAACCGTGGGACTCGACAGAGGATTTTCAGCTTTCCGTCAAACGATCCGACATTGCATCTGAGGCGGTTTGCATATCCTACTATGCTTATAATTTTCCGTACTGTCATAATTCAAGAGTATTTTTAAATCGTGTAGGGACGATAGGACTGTGATGAGTATAGAACCTTAGAATATTGTATGATGTCAAGTGGACACCCCTGTCTCGTATATCTAGACAAAGTCCCGTCCAGAGTCAATATCATTCGAAATACGTAATTCATTTACGAACTTTCTAATATTTATTTTTAGTAGTAACATTATTGTTTACGTTACATTAGTGAAAGTTCACTGCGGTAATTCACGCCCATTTACAAAACAAAATACTCTTTTCCTTCTCCTACATTGACTGTGTTCTTACAGGTTAGTAGTTTCTATACTAATATCGATTTGTCCAATTGTCTTTTAGTAAATCGTTCTGTGTTTTATTACTTGAAAATGTATAATTGCTTGGAATTTTTAATTTTCGTGAGAAAGAAAACGTTCTTCTTTAGTTCTTCTGGTTGGGTTTCCACTCTAATATTTCTGTTGGCCTCTGTTTTCTAGCACCAAAAATTACGAAGTGCTTTGGGAACGAAGTGACAAAGGAAATCAAAATTAGAAAAGGTGTGAGACATGGCTGTTGTATGTCTCCTACGCTCATTAATGAAAAATTAACGAAATATGACAAATTGTCTTAATAGAAGAAGAAAAGTTAGCGTCGGTGGGGGGGGGGGGGGTCGGCGTTGCTTGCCAAGGATGAATGGATATTACGGACTTTTTTACCGACTTTAAATAGAATGTCAACAGATTTTAGAATAACTAGTGAGGAATTTAAAATGAAAATTAATGTAAAGAAGAAAATAAAATGGTAGTAATGTAAGGACATCGAAATTTTGAAAAAAACGCAAGAGTCTATGTAGGGTACTTAACCTAATATTTAAGTTTTGGAAATTTAAAATTTATAGAACGCCAGGGCTTAAAAAGTGTGTCAAATGATTGATAAAATCGCAAATTTTATGTAAGATATCAAATGAAAGAGAATTTTAACAAAAATCAGAATATAGTGTGCAGTTTTGGGTACATTTCAAAATGTTTTTAACCAAAAATAGTATCAAAAATTTGAAAAATTGTAAAACTCCCGCCGATTGACAAACTAAAGGGAATCTTAAGCGTTAAAATTGTATAATTACTCTACAGTTTTGTTACTTTACTAAACAGAAAGAAGTAGGGTAATCGCAATTTTCGACTTGACAAGTCCAAGTATCACAATTTAAGTATTATCTAATATCAATAGTGAGCGGCTTAGTTCAAAATAGTGAGCAAGTTCTGCAGCTCAAAGAGTACTTAATACATTTATCGCTCCGTAATTTTAATCCGGGTAAAACTATTTTAGACCGCTACTGTAAGAATCTTTAAAGATAAACACATCCTTTGCATCAGAATAACAAGTCGTATAACGGGTAGTAACAATTGTGTCACTCACTTTGCCGTCTCCTTTCTTTTCACGTCATTAGCGATATGACGGATATTATAAACATAGGCCTAAGTGGCAGTTAGTACGTAATACAGTTTGAGGAGACGTCACACCGCTGGCGTTGCCTATTGTATCTACGTTCCACGCTACTAACACACACTCTTTTTACTATTAATGAACGAATGAAAATGTGTGGACAACGATAAAAGGCACTAGAGCTAGTGGAAACTTTAAGTGCGGGACTGACACTGACAATTACAAAAATATAAATGATAGTATACAACCAGTACGTGAAAGTTGTGTGTAAGTGTCTGCAGTTAGTAAAAGTTACAACAGTCAAGATATAACCCCGTGTACGCTGCTTACGGATATTATTATTGGGAATCCAAATAACATAAAAAGCCAAGGAATAGCAGTGTCATACGAGTATGACATAATTATATAATGTGCGAGTGTGTGCGCGTGTGCAATAATTTATAAGAAAAATGGCTGTCGTGTGTGTGTGTGTGTGTGTGTGTGTGTGTGTGTGTGTGTGTGTGTGTGTTGCAATGATACAAATTAAAACTGCATAGATAGGTTACATAGAAATTATTACAACAGAGTCTATATCTGGAGGTAGGAAAATTGTATTAATTACCACATTAAAAATTACTAATGTCTTATTACTTTATAATATAAAATTGTTTAAAAAATAATTGTCTTTCAATAAATGAGTCTACTGGCTTGTTTTACATATATGTTACTTGTACGTAGAATTCCAACTGTTTGCGTAGACTCCAGGCGCTCCACACTCTGCCCGTCTGCACCGCTGCGACTCTGCACGTCGACCGAAGATCAACCCGTTGAATAAACAACGTCTCGGCACATACATACACTGCGATATGAAAATGTTATTGTTTATAACTTGAATAATCTTAATCTCAGGATCAAAACTGGGTAAAAATAGATCGTATATTAAGCTTACACAAATCCGGCTTCTTGAAGTGTTCTCGCGTTAACTCAAAATATCTCGTTAGATATTTTGACCATAACCCGGAAATCTTCCGCTCTACGCGAAAAAGCACTATTTAAAATTATGTGAGTTCTATAAAGTGGCAATGGTTACGAAGAACTCGAACCGTGAACCAACTTCTAAGTCTTAAAGAAATCTACCTGTCTTGTCACGAAAAACTCGTGACAGCGAGTACGTCTTTCCATGGCAAGACGTCGGAAGAAACTGAACCATCCGTACGTTGTAAGCGTCCGATTCAAATAATTTTTAGACCTTCTGATTGGTGGAAACTCTAGCAACGTTATAGATTGTCTTAATGATAGCCAGAAATCAGGCTGAAACTGTGTCCGATTCTGCAAAGGCTTGTCTAGATTTAATCTAAACATTTTATTACTTTCTTGAAGATAACGAAAATAAAAGAAGACTGATTTCATTAAAAAAAAAACACATAAAAATTATAGTTGTGGAGAACTGAGTATATGGAAAATGTAGCTTATAACCATGAGAATACCCTGTCCACGTTTCAGAACGAAATGTTAATTTTCAACGAAGTTATTAAATAAAATGTAAATACACACGCGCAATCGCGCACTTACACACCAATATTTCACATGACATAAAAGAGTATAAAATTATGAACATTTTGACATAACATACTTTCTTAAACATAGCTTGGTTCATAACGTATGACTACTTCACAAAAAAAAGAACAAAATCAATTTAAACATGTCTATGGCCGTCAGAAAATGTGTTACAGCATTAGCATCCCTATTATATGAACTTCATATCCTGTGTTTTGTTGCTATATAATATATATATATATATATATATATATATATATATATATATATCCTTTGCGTAGATAATAAATATAATAGTATTCACTATATTCTAGTATTCACACTGGCAGACAAGGAATATTATATCTTCAATTAGCCGAATTCATTTAACCATAAACTCTATACTCGTTCGTAATCTATCCCTGATAGATTACCACGACAGAGTAGGCCTAGTAATCACAAAAACGGTGGTAGTATGAAACACACTCGTCTAACCCTTTGGTCCAGAGATGAATAAATTAAACAAGCAAAGACAAAGTATATTCACGAGCAGAAAAAAGATAACCATTTCGACTACGGATTCTGTAAAATTCTCTTTGTAAAGTTTTTGTACTTAGCTCCGCTCTTGTGTAGCTCAATAAATCTTTCTTCTTTGTCTCTGAAAACAGTAAAAACCAGCCACTACTACGAAAACATACCCTGTCTCAAACACTCGCTTCTCGCACCGAATGTTACCACATATAATATAATTTGCACAATATTACTTTGGTTTTATTTTTTCTACTTTTAAGTTTCTTATCTTTTTATATAAACTTATTAAAGTTCTTAATAACTTTTTAAAGTTATGAGGAAGTAAAGTAACTTTATAACTTCACAAAGTAATGTCGTATTTTGAAAGTCTAACTTTAGGAGTTTGTAAAACCTTAAATTAAACTACTATATCTAGTCAAAACATTCTGTTTTCAATTGATTTATATTAGGAGTTTTATTAAAACAGAATTTGTGTGTGTGTGTGTGTGTGTGTGTGTGTGTGTGTGTGGGTGTGTGTGGGTGTGTGTGTGTGTGTGTGTGTGTGAATGCGCGCGCACAGGCTAAATAGGTAAGTAAATTTATCTGATGTAAAATATAATAAATTGAGTATATCTGCTCAAAAAGCATAAATAAAACTCTAGTTACCAACAGTTCTGTGACGGGTATGCAAACTAATTGCTAATTCTGAATCTAAAGGTCAAGGGTCTAAGGTCAACTCTTTTTGTTTGATAAATCAACAGTGAAGAATTTAAACGCGTCAAGTAAAAGTTAGAAATCTTTTCGTATGTGGTTTACGACTTTTGAAACTGTCGTTTTCCTTACGTTCCTTACTTATTATGAAATTTAACTCGTAAATGTTTTTGCATTATTTACGTAACTTTATATTATTTACTTATACGTACATAAACAGTTTAATTATTATTGTTCCTAAGTTAGGTCACCTTACTAGTACATACCCAACTGTGCGTGCGAACAATACAGCGCACAATCTACATGAAATATAAAGCAAGGATTTTCTTGGTGTAAGTTTTAATATTAAATTTAAACGTCCATTTATACTTCAGAATCCTGCAAACTTTACCAACTTCTGTGATTCTTCGAAAATTGCGTTTCTGACAGACCTCTTAAAACAGTTGATGATTGGAGATTTAAAAATGAAGTTGAATAAATATTTTTACGCGCAGTTTGCCCTCAAAGTCAAACTTGTTTGTACCTAAATGCACTGTAAATTGCTTACAACGATTTTGAAGGGGACTGAAATGTTTGTATTTATATACGATAAATGTTTATATTGCTATTTTGCATATAGGGTGTGAAGTCGTATTGTTAAATATTATATCGCTTTATAGGCTACGATGTCTACTGTACGTATGTTGCTGAAAAACATATTATATAAACCCTGCGTAGTTTTGAATATTGGAGTCTTCTTATCTCGCCTATTGACTTTAATTTCGAGAGAAGAAGTTTTTTGTTCTGTACATAGTGGATGAATGTTCATGTTTTCAGTTTGTATTTCTGATAATATTAAATACGAAAGCATTCGCCTGAAATTAAATTTATTTGTTTGCTCGAAATCATTGCAGTAGAAAAACTGATGTATCGACGTATTTCCTAATTTGTGCTTGCAGATGTGAAGATAGTTACACATTTTGTTAATGTAACATCAACAAAACATAATTGTTACTAGACGTTTGCCTTTGTAACACAGAAGGCCTATTTAGTTATATTATTTCCCAAAGCTATACAATGTGTTAAGGGAAGGCAAAAACAAATAATGTGCTAAGAGGCGGAAAACATATAAAATCACGCAATTTCAATCGGCATTCACGAACATCTGAAACGAGATAAGGAAGACAAACCAAAGGCACTGAATTATTTTAAAGGTTGATAGGCCAATTAGTACTGTGTGTTGTCTCCTGTAAGGCTGATACTAAATCAGATCCGAGCGATCAACCATGTTTTGTATTTACTTAAAACTAAAACTGTATACAATTTTACACAAAGAATCTATGAAACGTCTTCATTTAAGTTCAGACTCAAAGTAATACAAATTTTACTTGTGATCGACGATATGTAAACATGAGAATAAAAAGAGATAGAAACTAAAAATTATTTGTAACTTCTACTACACTTAATTGAAATAGCAAATACATATAATATAATATGGTTATCAGATGTCGTTAATCGTTACGTGGTTAGTGACAAAAGGTAATATTTTTTGTCTTTAACAAGTTTATTAAGAATGCACAGTTGACTCCTCAGAAATCTACTAATTAAAGAACAAACTCAAATAAGAATAAACAAGATGAGGTCTTTAAAATAAATAAAATATAAACATCAAATATTTCCGATATCACTGTCAAAACAGTTGATTAATAAACAAATGTTAAATTAATTAAATCAATAATATAAATAAAATAAAATCGATTATTCGTATTTTTTACATTAACAAGGACAAAATTTTTAATTATTCGTTAGTTTCTGTATTGAAATCGACTTATTTCAAATGTTCATTAAATTATTTACAAACCTCTGATGATACTGATGTATTCAACGAAACGATAAAAATACATTACAACTACGTGAAAAGTAATTATATTTAATAATAATAGTATATATTTTTTAATCTTATACAATAATACTTCAATAAACTTATCAAGTTACATATACAGAACTAATTTCATAATCAGTATATAATTTTAAAAATTGGATAAGTATACACAAAGTAATAAGAAATGTATATCAAAACTTCACTCACCCAAATGTGTTTTATATTTTTGCGTTATACGCTTCATTAAAATAACATTCTAATCGAAATTTGTTACCGTGATTTTTATATTCCTTGAATCAAATAAATAGACACGTGAGTTAATTCTACAAATCTTTTGTTAGTGTTGTGTCAAGTACATACTAGTAGTACTGTTTGGATCTGGTATCTACTACAATAATGTACTTCATGAAAGTAAAATTATTACAACGTAGTAATATTAGTAGAACTGTAAATTTAATAGAGACAAGAGTGACTAAAAAAGCAGAAAAACAAATAAAAAATAGTAGTAACGAACATTTAGATTAAATTTTGCAATGTCGCCATTTCCTCAAATCCTAATGTTTGTTACTTTTTTTACGTGGTTGTATATTATATTTAATTTAAATGTTTTTTGAATTATATTTTACAATACACACACGCATACACGCAAACATACACATTCAGAGTTTACCTTATAAATTGCTTCATATAAAAAGCTTATAAGAGCTTAATCAGCAGTTAATTATCTGTCATTACCCATTAACTGTAGGCTTAATTTGTTTAATTGAACATTGGAAGAGGAACAAAGTTTTCAAACTTTGTTCACCGACTGTTTCCCTGGGTTACTCGAACACCTACTGCTCCATGCTCCACTGCTCACACTTCCACATACTCCTCTGTTCCAGGCCTTCCATTCCCTCGGTTTACACGTAAGCTCTAAAGCTGCAGAAACTGGTCATACAATCGGCAGGTCTATTAAAACATTTGTATAACTAAATCCAGTGTTTATTTATTAGTTTGAGTTATTATTAACATGTTCGACTAAGTGGCAAGTGATCAATTCCACCTGTGCAATAGAATCCTTGTTTTTGCTTCCTTAATAATATTACTTTTGGAAAAATATCAAGCACTCTAATGGTACATAAGTACACAGTTTTCAGATGATATAAATGTTGTTCGATAGTGAAAAGTATATCATATTGTAAAAGAAAGTCAACAACAAACTTTAAGAGGTATGTCCATTAAATGATAACGTTGAGATAGCGTGAAGTACCAAAATATATTTTTGGGACGAGCACTAAAAGGCTTAGAAAAACAATGATAATAAACGGGCGGAATAGAATAATTTTGGGAATTACACAGACAGCTACAGATGTTGTCAGGAGTAAACCCGAAGCATAGTTGCGGACCCGTCCAACGAAAGGTCCAGCATGTAATCCGAAAACAAGTGTTGAACCTGCAATCCAGATGTAGAAGGAATCCAGGTAATAGCTGAAGAGGAGGCATAACCCATATTGTGACATGAATGAGAGGGAAGTTGTAGTTGTGTTATAGGACGCCCGATAATGATGGAGACTGAAAATCGGCAAAGTCGGAGAACTTTGTAAGTTCATTTACAATTGTGACTTATATTTCCGTATTTATAATGGAGTAAAAATAAATAATGCAGTTGTTTTCAAACAGTATGACGCTTGTGGGCCAAGCCACGTGTTGGTACCAGCACGTGGTATTTAATTCTTACCATAGCTGGCTCTTTTAAACCGTTACCCGTCGGCATCAACGCAACTGTTGTCAGTAGTAACTAATTTCTCATCTCGTATCAGCGTAGTTATATTGTTGACTACATCGTTAAAAAAGGCTATACAGACACCAGAATGACGACGACACGACGGGTCGGCACTATTGAAAGGATAAGCTCGGTTGGTGATTACTAGTTGTGGTAACGCCGCGACAACATGGTATCAAAACGGTAATCTCATCTTACTGATGCTGCAATCTGATGGTTGCACTGAGACTGTCATCATTTTTGCCAAGGCGGTATTACTAACGTATTGCTGTATATCGTTGTATCGTTGTTTTTTAATTTACTCAATTTACTGCATATAAGTAAATGAAATAGCAGACAAAAATAAAAGTTGTAAGGTACGACAAGATGCAATATTTAAGTTTTACAAAGTTATGGTCCCTTTACTGTCCTATAGGTGCAGGGGCGGATCCAGAAATTTGCTCAGGGGGGCACATTCAGGCAGTTTTGGGCCCCTCCTCTCCAGGGGGGGAGGTTTTGTTAGAAAAAAATCTTATTATCAAAGTGTCTGTTGAATCAAACGATATAAAAATTAATATAAATAAATAAATAATTAAATATATTAATATAAATACAAAAACATTAGTTTTTTAACATAATTTATTTATTATTGTATTATTATTGTTTGAAAAATAATAAAACAACCGATTTTGATTTTAGAAAGTATAATGTATTTGTACAATTTTGAAATAATATAAAGTAAACTTATAACAGGGATTTTTCACTTTATCTATTTAAACTTTCTTTAGAAATTTGACTTTCATTTCACTTATAAAACTAATCTAATTTTTACACCATTACTTACTCTCGATACAATAAGAATAAGTGTTATCAATAAGGAAAGTAAAACATCTAAATAAAAATAAGCACAAATACTAATATAGAATTATAATTTACAAAAATACACATATTCATTATCAATACTCTGATCTAGAAATATTAGGTGTGAACGTATTTTTTTTTTGTTATATCTAATCAATATTCTGGAAATATCTAACCTCCAGAAAACCAATCACTTTTTAAGAAATTCCTTTTTTTGTAGATAAAACAGATACATAAATCTTCTTTAAAATAACATTAATGTTAAATATTACAAAATTATTAATTGGACTGCTCATGTAACAAAATATAAAAATTATTATTTTAATGTCCTTTTGAGATGCTCATCAAATAAGAAAACAACTATTGGAGCATCACGATTCAAGAGATTCTTCAAATCTGATGTATGACCACTAACGTTCGAATAATCTCAGACTGTGGTTTCGTAAATTCTTCTTTTAAGTGATGAGCTGCAGCAGGATACTGTTTAAGATAATACATAGCTTCTGCATGCGCTATTAAAAGAGCTTTAGCTAAACTAGTACTCATTTCCGATATTCTTTGCCCTGTAATTAAATATCCATTATTTTTCGAACCGTCTGGGGGGGGGGAACGTGCCCCCGTGCCCCACCCTTGGATCCGCCTATGTATAGGTGTGAATTATGGACAACAACCAAGAATCAAGACAGTTAAATACAGGCCTTGGAAGTGGCATTCTTAAGACGAGTTAAAAGGCGTTCTAAACTTGGCCCTATAAAGAATGAGGTCATAAGAGAAGAGTTACAAGTTTTTAACTTCAATGAAAAATTAAAAGGCTACAAACGACGGTGGAAAGAACGATTAGAAAGAATGTCAGATTTCAGACTGGCCAAACAAGTCAGGAAATACAATACTATAGAAAACAGGTGGGTGGATAGACCCAGGAAGAGACGGCTGGAGTACAAACCTATAGAAAACAGGTGTGTGGATAGACCCAGGAAGAGATGGCTAGAGTACAAACCTATAGAAAACAGGTGTGTGGATAGACCCAGGAAGAGACGGCTGGAGCATCTTTGAAGTCGGACCAGGCAGCACCTTGCCTATGCTGTGTTGTAAAGATGATGATGAAATAAACCTGATGATGTTTTTAAACCTAATCAGGTTGTTTAAGACCTGATGATGTCAGTGATGACGAAAAGCTTAGTCGAACAATAAAAATTACAGCAGTTAGCAAATTCATAAAAGAAATAGTAAGGATGGCTGCTAATTTAAACAATACGAAGAAAAAAAAAATGAAATAAAAGTTGTATGATGATTCACATATGTGCGATTATTAAGTGCGTTAACGGGACAAGTAATGACTCATCCTTTATCTGTATATCTATTCCAGGAATGCACTTTGTCAGAAGGAAGGGAATATTTTATCTAAAGCTAATCTAACCATTAGTGCATATTCATGACTTTTGGAAATTACTCTGTGTTTTAATATATGCCTGTAGTGTAAGTGTGACACTTATTGCTGCACGTAGTGATTGATACTTTTCTTTACTACAGTTTGTTACGAGAACTATCAAGTTATAGGTATAACAGTTTTAAACGGCGATATACAAACTAAAGTTTTTGGTATAGTTCACTGCAGCGTTTTGTGAAAAAATACTTTTAAAAAAAATATGATAAAATATTTCCCTTTAACAGCACTGCCGAATGAAAAAATATGCAAACGAAACACAAATTGGAAAACATTTTGTACACATTTTGCGAACAAAAAAAAAACTTGCTGCAATTTGTGCTAGAATTAATTAATACGTAATGTAATTATATGTGGAGCGGCAGATGCGGTATTGCAGCATAACACAAAATGGCTACCAAATTGCAGTCGACCGTACGCGTTGCTCGTAATTACTGTCATTTTGGTCGGCTGAACGTTAACTGCCCCTAATTGGATCGGATTAACAGCGGTTATGGTGATACACTCGCCCAGCGTGCTGCCACTTAAGTGCTGCCACTCACGGTTTGTAATAATATGTACCGACCGATAGAATCCATGTCAACAGTAAATTAGAAAAAAAAAACGGAAAATATTTTAACTAAGCATGAGTTGAGGAAAGCATCGCTTGCCATTTGTCAGGAAATATTGGCTTGATAAAACAGAGGATACCAATTTCTTTCCACAGTATTTGGCCACCCTATTTAATGTACTGGGTTTAGAAAATATTTTAAACATTTAAAAGTCTGTTACAGTTTTCTTTTTTTTTGTAACTGAATTTGAAATTTGTATGGAACTTCTTGCCTTTTAGTGGATGACGACTTAATACAGTTGCAGAACTTTTTGTGTCAATTCCAATGAGATTTTTGCAATAGATCTTTACATACAGGTAACTCTTAACTGTAATAGACAAACCAAAAAAGTCGCCTTGTATAAGTGGATGCCGATAGTACAGAGAAATAGAGTGCGACTAGTTGATACTTGTCCCTGAAGAAGGATAATTTTGAGACAGTTGAGGAAGTTGGAATAACGTAGAAATAACTAATCAAATTGATCAAAATCAAGCTAGGATAGAGACATTTTGACCTTATGCTATGAACAGAAATAAAGGAACAAGGCTCAAAATTGTAAGAATCAAAAACTACCAGCCTATTGGGGCGCAGTCGGTTGCTTATCTATTGATACACATTTTTCCTCCAGAAGAAAAAGAGGAAGAAGATGTGTCAATCGATAAGCATGGTAGCCTCCGTGAAGGGAAAGAATTGTCAATACAATTTATACATTTAATGTATACATCCAATTAGCGTTAACCATACGACCCAACTGTATTTGTTGTTACATATTTTTGTTTATTTTCATTGGTTCCTGTCGTCCATAGCCTTCTCAACTTCCTATACTTATAATATTTATTTCCATTTGTTTATTTATTCGCACAAGTAAAGTTGTATATACGTGATGAAGATAAGCAAATATACCTTAAAAAGACGAAACGAATAAAAAAGCGCATGTTCAAAAGAACACGTGAAAGATTCTCAAAGTAAACAAATGCATTACTTTGAAATCAGTGGCAAAATGGCAAGAGACTTGTCACGAGAAGCAGTATAAAACAAATTCTCTTGACGAGAAGAAAAAATAAATAAAAGAAGTATAGGGGGTGTGGGTGATGATTTATAAGGAGCATGGAAACAGACTCTGAGGCTGACACACGAAATGTCACGCCATTCCACCGACACGGCAGCACCACATGCCAACGGACATCACACGCACACTCGCCCGTTAATGGATAAAAATATACCTAAATCTAAGGAAGACGGAAAACGCAGCAAAAATATTTCTGTTGACGGAACTAATTCAGCGGAAGTGATACAATATCTTTGTAAGACGCTTATATTAATAACAATGTTAGTGTCTGTTATCTTTATCTGAGCAGGAATTTATGGTATACCGTGCGAAATTATTAGAATTTTCTACCGTATGCTACAGACAATTTTCGATCTCGATGTAATTACAGACAATAAAATTTTGTTTTATTTACAGTTGCTTTACAACTCATTGTTTATATGTTCTAAAACACGCTTGAACGCAAACACATGCAATACGCACACAAAGAAATCAAGATATATGTTTGTGTGTACGTTTATGCATGCGTGTGTATGTGTATACCTGCGCGCTTGTGCGATGTGAATTTAAATACACATAATTTATGTAATTGACATAATACATAAATCATTAAATTTAAAACAAACTAAAACAATCAAAAATTGTATTACAAAATTTTCTATATATCATTGTATTATTTTTAAAACACTTTTACCAAAATCAATCCATATCTATAGTCCTTCTAAATAAATTCTATAGCACACGCATATTATGTATAACAGGCAAAAGCATTATTAGTTTTACTTCTCTGAAGTTAACAACAAATTAGTTTTTTGTAATTTACAAATTCCAAATTTTTCGGTTGTAGGCCTAAACTAAGTTTTGTTACTAGTAGATTTTTTAACTGGGTTTATTATTAGTAGTAGTAGTGTGCGTATTATTATTATTATTATTATTATCACCATCATCATCATCATTACAATTTTTTTCGGCCATAAGTTTTTGCCTTATGTATATAACCTTATAGACAAAATTGTGACGAAATCTCAATGACACCACAGCTGGCTTAAGTAATGAACAACGTTCGTGAAATTTCTGGAATATGCTATCACCGGAACTCGACGCTAGTATTTGATCTCCCCGTGACAACACGTTCGTGCTCGCGCGCATGTGAGTGTATGAGTTTAAGCGCGCGTGTGTGTGTATATCAAATTAGAAAGCTATAAACTATTATTATCTGTAGAAAAAAGAAAACCGATGAGTGGGTTTCATACAAAGAAAATCAAATTTCAAGAATGAGAGCCAAGATAACTAATAGCATAACAGGATTAAAGGATTATCATGCGAGTAAGAGCGTATTCTAGAAACGTTAGATACCATGGAATTTAACAAACTAATATGGACTTGGAGTATGAAAAGTAAAATCTACGAATTACTGTAATTTGACTAATGTTTTACAACTACAAGAGTAAGAAGTTCGCTTGTAATGCTACATCACACGAAGAACGTTGCAAAGAATTTTGAGAAGCCGGTTGAGAGAAAAATGTAATTGGTTTATACTGGAAGCTTACTTTTATGATATGTACTCCACTGTTCAACGTAGGCATGGTTTGAAATTTTACAAAATGGTGGTAGTGGCTGTTAAAAGAACTTAAGATTTATTGTATAGTTATTTATTTATTTATTTATTGCGTCATATGTACTGGTTTATGTAGAATATAATACATCTGGAAATATATTCGTTCATCAGTGGACAGAAACCGCTTATATAGTAAATATCTAGTCCTATAACTAAAGTCGTATACTTGCTTTTCCTGACATAATAGAACTGAATTACAATTACACCTACGCTGTAAAGGGGTAAGTAAATTATTACAAGCACCCGATTTCATTCGCATTTGTTGCCAACACTGCTCCGTGTTGGTACACACTGTAATTAAGCATGTAAATAATTAGGAGTTTCCTTTTGTATACAAAAAGACATAACGGTGAAATACGTTTCTTTGCTTTCTGCTTTATAGTGATGTCTGTTCGTCTGTTTTACCAACGGTAGTAATAAAACGTGAAACGATGAGTACAATTTATTATGAGATATGTGATGTTGCAACTTAAAGTGGAATTTGCTTAAGATCAACACAAAAGAACATAAAAAAAAGTTATTTCACTACTGTTGAATAGCATCTAAGTATTGTTGTGCTGTAAGGAGAAAACATTGTTTTCTTTAATACGGAAAATATACATTTCGAAAATAACTTTCAAGATAATATTATCGACTTACGAAACCGACAACTTACTTCTTGTGTCGTTTTCTGTACGTCGAGAAGTGGTAGGGCCACTCCTGGGATTTATCCCATTCAGATGTTGTTTATTTTTAGAAAGGGGAAAGAGATCGGGCGCTCAAACTTCACCCCTTTGCGATAAGTACCTGTACCTGTTACATGATAAAGATTTAGTTTTTAAAGTAGATCATTACCGTATTCAGAAATATTACCTTGCAGTTATTTTTCAGTGTATTTTCTGCTTTCTATATTTCCATATGCTTTCAGCTCACATATACTTTTTATAATTCCATAATTAAAATGCTATAAAAAACAAGTTTTTATTGAAAAAATTGCATTACTTAATAACAGTTATAACTGTCATTAATACAAACACTGGAAAATAGAAGTGTTACTTATAAAAAAATAATTATTTCCTATTCGTAACAGATTTATGCTTTAGAAAAACCATATCTTTTCCTGGAATCACGTAATACCAACTTATTATTTCTTTACAAAACTAGAAGTAAATTAAAGATTGCTTGTGACAATTTTCAAATATTTAGTGCTAAAACAAAAACACAGACCTTCCTAGCAAACAACGCTGTCCCATCAAAACGTGCAGTTGACAATATTGTTTTGGACAGACAGCTTATTGTAATTATTTGGCTTTAACGTATGGAAGTGAAACGTGGATTCTCCTGAAGAAAGCCACTTCTAAAATACAGGTTACTAAAATAAACTTTTCAAGAGCAGTAAGGGAATGTAGTTTGAGGAACCATCTTAGAGATGAGGAATGATGGAAGCATCAAGGTAACGTCAGCTACTGATAGTATAAATGAATGCAGGCAAGAATGGAAGTCTCATGTTTATTGCATGGTACAAAAGCATATTCTTAAATATGCGCTGAAATATACACCAGATGGTAGTAGGTATAGTGCAATAAATGTCAGAAACTCTGTAATGTAGGAACAGGCTATAGCCCAATCCATGCAGTGATGATAATAAAGAAGAAGAAGAAGAAGAAGAAGAAGAAGAAGAAGAAGAAGAAGAAGAAGAAGAAGAAGAAGAAGAAGAAGAAGAAGAAGAAGAAGAAGAAGAAGAAGAAGAAGAAGAAGAAGACAGAAGACCATAATTTCCGAGGCATTCTTGATTAGTTAAAATGAAGCCAGTTGGCTACAATTAATGAATTAATGAAATTTATCATCACTATCACCATCGCAACTCCTTTCATCGTAATACTATCAGGTTTTACACTCCTTTGCAATAATACTATCTCTTTGTTGCTGTTCTGACTTGTGAATAAAAATGGGAATGATGAATCGAATATCTTTACCTCGCACTGTTCTCTACTTTCCACCAGCACTCATGTTTATTACCAATTTCCTACTGTCCTGTCTTTGTCTTTCTCCCCTCTCACATTGTATCTATCACACACACACACATTCTCTCTCTCTCTCTCTCTCTCTCTCTCTCTCTCTCTCTCTCTCTCTCTCTCTCTCTCTCTTTCCCTCTTCTTCTTATTCCACGCCTTCATTCTCATACCTTTTAAGTCTCCAGATACTTGGGTGATTTTCTTATTTGGTACTTCGTTTTTTTTAATTAGATTTCACAACTTCTTTTATCCAAGTTGAATATTTTTGCCTTTGATCTTTAATAATGGCTTAGTTTTTTACTTTTTCTGCCATCTTTTAAACAAACACTTCTTGCTCTACATTCCTCACACAGATCTGTCTCTTACAACTCTTACTTTCTTCCATTCTTCCATATATTCCAAGCCTATTGAGCGAACTAACTATTTTATAAAGCCTTGTTTTTGTAATCTATCTCAGTACCTTACACATTATGAAATTTCTCCTACGTAAAATTGTGGTAATTACTTATAATCTGTCTGTAGTAAGTATTCCCCCCCAGCTTTTGTCTGTGCTTATTTTTGAACGATTTTTATTGTTAACGATTGTTGAGAATACTTGGAAATCCTAAATATTTAATATACTTAATTCCCAAGTATTTAAAACATGACACGTCATGAAATGATAATCGTAAGTTTTCTCTTTGCCTCTTTACATAGATGGAATTAATTTTGTATAATTTTTTGATTAACTACAATTATTGTTAACACGTTGATGACTTCTGGTTTATTTGATCAAACGACCTAATAAGTTCAAAATTTATCAATTGTCTTTAATACATCAGACTATTATAACGCTGTTTTCAAGTTTGGACATAGTTTTATGGTGTGCCGGCTCAAAAATAACAGAATCTTGTAATAAACACAGCAAATAGGCTACCAATTCTCTAATGAAACTACAGTAGCACAATAAACAACATTCAGATATGGAAATTTGAAAGCATTAAACAAATAGTTATGTGCAGAGACATTCTCACACAGAATATCTTCCTTAATTTTTGACCAGAGAGTCAACGTCGATTGGGTGTGTGAAATGCAGAATTGCTAGGAAAAACAAAATTAAGCGAACGGTTCGCTGCCAAATACCTATTGTATATACCAGGATCTGTATTGTTCTGGGTGAATTGTAGCAGCACTACATATCTGTAACTGTTATGGTTACTAGTTCTAAATTATCTAAAATTACACGATTCATTGGGTTTGCATTGCACTTGTTCACCACTTTTGTAAAAGCCTTTTTTCTCGTACAAAATCCGGCTGAATTTGGCCAATTGGTTACTGTCGTATTTTCTTCTACCGAACGAACTATTAGTATTAATTTCAATAATTTCTATTGAAATCCAGGGTGTAAGGATTTCTCTGGACTCGCTAATTAATTTTTGGGTAGGTTTTCAGTTTACGCTGATGTGTTTTGATATTACCGAAATTAGATATTTAAAAATCTAATACGTGAACTAACACACACACAACATGATACGGGAGAAATATTCACTATATCGAAAAATGTATTGTCACTTGTGGTTTTCAAACTCTGCAGTTCTGCCTATTTCATCTGATGATTAAGTTCCTGTGTCGTTTACATTAATTAACGCAATACACTAATCACCGTTTACAGGCAGTATTGAATCTGGCAAAAGAGTCCAATTGTGAACACATTTTCTCAAAGGCGTTCATTTCAATGAAAAACCAAAAGATTATGAACTCCGTTTCAAGAAGGTACACATGTGTTATTTTACTAGTTTTAATAGGAAATTACAATATGTATCTTAAACTAGCAGAATTGGCTGCATACATTTACAACGCTTAAAAATCCTAGGGCAGCTTATAGCAATTAACACTATATCAGCATTACAGCAAAATTATTGTCTTTCAGTGTTTTACAAACTTTGCGGTTTCTAGTATCCTGTACTTTAATCATGTTTGCACTAGTAAATTTTTAATACTTTCCAGTGGTCTATTACCAGTTCTGTCATACACGATGGCAATTAAGACAACGACGTAATGACATGAATCTATAATAACTGACCTACGACTGCTACTGTACTTAACTCAGAAAGAAATTTGTTAAAGTGAAATCCATGTAACTGCTAGAGCTGTGTAAATATTCACAATCACATAAAACGTCTTGAGCAGACTCAGAAATGAAAGAAATTTAGAGGTTATTTCTTTTGTCAGCACAACTAACACATTATTGAAAGTGTACGAATAGGGCATTTCAATAAATCGTTGCTACAGCCTCGAGTCAAAACAAAAACATTTGCAGACGTTGGGAAAAACATTTTCAAAGAGAACTATATAAATGCATATAGGCCTATAAGCGCACGTGTGCACACGCACAGACGAATGGAGTGTAGGTTTCTATTGTCTTAAAAGAATGTCTTAGCAAACAGAAACAAATAGGATTTTTCTTTTAGCCTTACTTAATATTTTCTCAAGTCGCTTTTATCTCGGTATTAGCAACTATTTGTTTTCCCCTCTTATTAGAAGATCAGAGAGGCTTAGTCTAGTCGTCTACACATGCGCGCGCGTTCTGTATAAACAGAAACTCTGTTCATCGGTGCGTGTGAAGCAGATATGATTCCGAACAGAGAGAGGGAGAGGGAGAGGGAGCCTTACAATCAGCGTTGTGTGAGCACGAGAGCGCGTAAAGGACGAATTTTCTTTTTTGTTACAGTACACGAGATCCAATGTGATCATACGTGTCTCAGCTCAGTTTTGTTAGCTATCTTTGTAGTATTCGTCGTACTGTATGAAACGCATAGCAATATGTGCGCAGTGTACTTTCTTGAATACGTATTGCAACACCAATTCATTGTTTTTCTGTCTAGATGAAAGTGGAAGTAAAAATGTGTGTAGAAGAAATTTGTATTCATACGAACGAGTAATTTTTTTAATGGACGCATCTAGGAATTGGTGCCCCCGTTCTAAAGCCGTTAGGTAAGGGGGAAAAGTCGGGGAGGGGGGGGGCGTTAACAATCTTTCTTTTTTGAAAATCTCTATTCGGCAAAGTACTTGCTCATAGTTCTTCTGTTCTTCTCCCAGTATTACCCTCTGTTTAGTGGAACATTTTTTGAGAAGTTTTTAAAGTTATGGCAGTGTCTGTACTGACATGTCCTATGCATGTGGATTAGGACAACAACCAAGATGAGGAGTTAAAAGATGTTCTAAACTTAACTGCTTCATACGAGACGCCATAAAAGAGGAGTTATAAGTTATTAACTTAAATGAAAAATTAAAAGATTACAAACAACAGTGGAAAGAACGTTTAGAAATAATGTCAGATTCCAGACTGACCAAACAAGTCCGGAAATACAAACCCAATTTATACAAACCTAGTAATACACAGGTGTGTAGGCAGACCCAGGAGGAGATGGCTGGTGGATTTTAGAAGGCGGAACAGACATCACCTTGCCTATGCCGTGTTCTGAAGATGATGATGATGATTTCTTGACATTAGTGACTTTTCGCTTTTCGTTTTGTTTAAAAGGTCACTTTTTGTGAGCACAAGGAGATATTTTGCTTCTTGTGTGAATCTTACAACTGCTAACGCTCCATTTAAATTCACTCTTGGTACAAATTCAGACTCGTCGGTTGGAGTCTTTATATATATATATATATATATAAATATAATTTGTGATGTTTTCAATTTGTTTCTTCTGCAAGTAGATAATATTGTAAATTCTTTTTAACACCTGACGCACGTTTCACTGAAAAATATCAGTATCATCAGAGGTTTCTAAGTGAATTAATAACAATCGAAATAATTCTATTAATATAAAAGTAACGAATAATCGAATTTGTATCGATTTTAATGTAAAATAAAATAACTGATAATCGATTTAGGTCGATTAGTTAACGATTGTTTTAATGTTTATTTCTTCAGCAGCTGTTTTCTCGGTTATATTTGAAATTTTGTTTATATAGTATTTTATTCACATTTATTTTTATTTTTTAGTAAATTTATAATTTTAAATAGATCGTCTTGTTTCGTTTTTATTTGGGTTTGTTCTTTAATTAATAAATTGTTATTATTGTGTTTGTAAATGTTAAGATTTTCCCAAATATTCATTTTTTGACCTTTTTGTATGTTTTTAATTAATTTTATATTTTCAATGTTTGGGAACTGGTGGTTATTATTTAGACAATGTGTGGCTAAATTAGATTTATAAATATTTGGTTTTAAATATGCATTGCGGTGTTGAACGAATCTATCTCGTAGTTTTTTCTTCGTCTGGCCCACGTAAAATTTATTGCAATCTGGACATTCTGTTTTATATATTCCATTTTTATTGTGAGTATTGGATTTAGTTTTAGGTTTTATTTTATTAAAAATTATATTATCTGTGTTATAAGATATTTTTAAATTAGTATCTTTAAATATTTTATTTAGTTTTTGAGTTATATTTCCGTAATAAGTGAAGGTTGTATATTTTATATTATTATTAATAGATGAATTTTTAAATGTAGTGTTTTTAGGAATTTTATTAGTGATTTTATGTTTAATTTTATTTTCTAATTTATTAATAGTTTTTATTTTGTATCCAATTCGATTATTCGTTACTTTTATATTAATAGAATTATTTCGATTGTTATTAATTCACTTAGAAACCTCTGATGATACTGATATTTTTCAGTGAAACGTGCGTCAGGTGTTAAAAAGAATTTACAATATTATCTACTTGCAGAAGAAACAAATTGAAAACATCACAAATTATATAATTACTGCAAGAAACATCGAGTTACTTATATAGAAAATGATATATATATATATATAGATATATATATATATATTACTGTTTCGTGTATTTGTATACCAGGACGTGCATTTATTACTTTTAGGTCAAATTGTGAAAATCTGCTTCCGCTAATCAGGAGATTTTTATAAATATCTCAACCCTCAGAAGCCACTGTAAAGAGATCTAATTTTTTCTTAGAAGTCTAAATCTAAAATACAATTATTAAATAAAAATAAATCTTTTAGTCTACAGTTTTCTCCACAATTTTAATTTTGCTCACTTCAATTTACGTGGGTAAGAGTAATTTTTGCCCATGGAAGCATAACGTCATACATCAAATAATAATATTTCTAAGCAAAAACAGTAACCCATAAACTAAAAACTTAAGTTACATGAATTTCAACTAACTTTTTTTTTTTCATTATCGACAATAATAAAATACTAAATAAAGCTATTAACTTAGAATGTAATTTAGCGTAATAAATTGAAAGTTAAACACGGACAGCGTCAAGTTATTCATTAAAGGCGGTTATTTCTAAAGATCAATATACTGAAGAAACCAAGGAGTAAAAACAAGTTTACCATATTAAGGTTAATTATAAAATAAAATTAAAATAAGGTTATTGGAGAAAAATGAATATGTAATCCCACTATTAATTTAAAATATTTGGTAGCATGTGCGAATCATTAGCGTTTTATCACATAAAAGGGTTTTTATTTTCCTTCAACTCTCTAGTTGGTTTCTGTTAATTAGGTTTCTTAACCTTTTCACTCTACAAGGGTATTTATACACTTTTCATAAAGCTCACGTGGCTTTTTATAAACCATCTCTATGGTACAAACAAGAGTCTGTTTTTACTATTATTGGTATACTGTTTATTATGTCAGTATATAACATTAATTCAATGAATGATAATTTCAGTGAACACTCTTTAGTTTTAACAAGGTAGAATTAATGTATTGTTACGACGGTCTAACTGATCGTCGTATGATACAGTGGATAACAAAATACAAACACCAATGAAATCATTGATTACCAGCTTTAATGAGTCACAAATAACAAATTGAAATCACCTAGGTGCTCTCATACATAATTCTAATTAAATTTGTCCACACGCAATAATAATGTTAGCTATTAGAGTTCCACACTAATTATAAGACTATAATCACTTTTCACGATGACTCAATCCGGACTAGAGAAATCACTCACTGTAAGTGGCTGACAAAGCCAGCCGCTATTGTTTATACAGGTAGCGCAGGTGTTCCAGAATAACTTTCCATCATTACTGTAGCGTGCCAGCATAATGCGAATTTACAAGTGCTCCTGAACAATCTGGAACGTATTTCTGTGTTACGTGAGCGGACGGCCTTGATACAAACGTGGCACGCTGGACTAGTCGAGAAGCGCGCAGAACGACACTCTCGACTGTTCGATAGCATTCCGTAATTCCGTAACAGTATAATATACTTTTAAGTTAATAAACGATGCCATGCAACTTAGTGTGTTGTGTGTGTGTGTGTGTGGGCGCGCGCGCGCGCGCGTGTTTGTGTACAGCGACCGAGAAAGATAAAGAAAGTGGATAGTCCTCAAGCAACAATAGTCTGTGTGCTGAAATTTCAACAAATAAAATAGATCTAAAATTATGAAATAGAATCATTTGCGTTGTAATACTAATAGGAAAAACTGTTTGTGTGCAGGTCCTATGCCAAGTGGTTTTCACTGATTTCTTCTTCTGTCTCCATGGTAAGTCAGCTTCAAGTATATGTATATATCCTGTATCAATTCGAGCAGCTAATATATTTTTTAACTTTTTTTTTCAGCAGTTATTAATTAAAAACAGAGATGTTATCATGAATGACTAACCACTATTGAGTATCACGTTGACAAAGCAAATAATGTATTCTGGGGGTTGATCTAGACTGCTTACTAGGTTTATTAAATTCGAAATTAAAAAAAAAAGACAGCAACAATTTATCTAGAATCAATCAGTTTGCTGGTTTCCTAATTTAAGATGTCTGTTCCAACTTCATCATGCTTACTTGCTGAACTTCTACCACTCATACTCCGGACGAGGCCTTTCAGTGTGTGCACAATTATCAAGTAATAGACCACGACCCGGACGTACGACAGGTAACCCGGACGCTCCCGGTCATCAGACTTGGTAAGTCCGGAGCATGACAGGTAGAAATTTAACAAGTAAGCATAATGAAGTAGGAATTATGAAGACTGCTTACTCGTATATCAAGACGTAAAATATCTGTGCTGATTTACCCCTCAGTTATCCGATTCTAATACGTATATTACAACGTTACATATTATTAAATGTAAGCGTGTCGAGCCCCAAGTTAACGGGCGACAAAATTATATAACAACACAAATTATATGTGCAGGTTGTAAGTAATTATAACAATACCAGGTGCAATTATAATAAGAGTAGAAAAAATTCATATTTATTGTTTTATCAAACATTATAAATAATAAAACATTGTTAATAATCTCCGATCAAGATATCACTCATTATTAAGTGTTTATCTCTTAAACTATACGGTGTTACACACATTTAAAACACTCTTACATCTAGACATGTTAATAATCTTAATCTAGACATTTATTCAACGTGATTTACTAAAAAAAAAATTAAATGTAATTTTAATTGAATTTATTTACTCAGATCTGACCTCAGCTTGCTCAGTCTATACCAATGTTTCAAAAAAATAAATTTAAATTTATATTCATTACTCTTAGACTGGCATTTGTTTCATATTCAAAATTTAAATTATTCTTTTCTACAAAATGCAATTATCAAATCATTTCAATTATTTACTTTGATAAACAAAAATATACTATCTCAAATTTAAACTCTTTTTTTTTCTATATTTCTCTATATGCCATCGCTCATTCTTACGACTAAAACATTTATCTAAGACTCTATTATATTATTTCTAATTACAAACTTTTTTGTTTTAATTCATTGTCTCTTTATATAGTCTTTATGAGCTCTTTAAAAAAATCATTTATAAATGCATTATGCATGTCACCTCGAGTTTTGATGACCTTACGACTTATTGACGGGGTCCAGCGTTGTCCAGAGTTGGGTTTTCGTTACTCCTGGCTTGGCGTGGTCTTGGATATGTCCAGAGTCCAGCGTCATTCTCCAACAGTGTGTGGTCCGTCGCAGAGAATTACTATCTGCTGCGAGGTGGATCTCGTTCGGCAGTTAGGTGTTTCAAAACATCTCCTAACGTCCAGCATATCGCGTCGCTCTTTGTAGCTTTTCCGTAGATACTCTGACGACTTAAACGGTCCCGGTACTTTACGTTTCCCGAAATATCGTAAACATAATTACTGAACGTCTTTATTCGTTCATAGATGAGACTTGTAATAAAATAAAACTGTTCTGCCGACGGACAGGGTGTCCGATTGCAACTGTGTCTTGAACTGGAGAGAATGGGTTTTAGTCGAACCCTTAATTTATACCCTCTCGAGATTTCGCACCTGTTGGTTCCGAAATCATCTTGTCGAGACCTGCAGATCACATGCTAGCCCCCACTCCCGAACCTTTTCATATATTTGCAATTTTTTGCAAATGGCAATGTTTTGTACGGAATCGAGATAGCACAAATCATAGCTCATTTGATTAAGCACTCCCTGTATTAATTTGAGCGTCTTAGGGTAATTTGCGTATTTTTGGCACATTTGTTTCGCACTGTCTTCGCGTAGTGTGTCCTATTAACGTCATTTTCTTACTGTGGATAACTATAAAATTTACACACACTTTGGTGCCTTTTGTTTGTTTATACACTAATTAGTTTTCACACAGTGAACTAAAATAATTATTTTAGTAATTACTTGGGGAGGGTAGCTGAGATTCCTGTCTGTACATGCATCACTAACACACACAAGATAGACGCGTAACACGCATACAATCGAGCAGGGGTTCTTTGCCTGTTGAAACAGGTTAATTTCTCCCTTAGTATAACAATGAAACATTTTTACAATCCCAGACCTGTCCATTTACCCCAAACTTATATTAATTAAACAAATTTTAGATTTATTTAAATCAATGCTCAATACAGCATATGGCCGTATCGTTGCAATATATTAACGTCGTAATAGTGAATTTTAGAATACTTCACACATTGTGTATCATTGGCATTAAGAAAATCTGGCATTACAGGATAGTTTGAAAGTTGCTTTTCCCCGCACCGTAAAGACATTTGGTCTACAGTAGATCTACGTTTGTGTCTGATCGAAACCTATCATGTATTTTCCCTATCATGTATTTTCTTCTATATAACATATCCTGGGGTTAGTGGTAAAACTACCCAAGTCCAATGGTGTTTCAAAAAACACATTATTTTTTTATTGATTTTTATTTTTTCATTTTTCAGTGCCAATTTAATCAATAAAACACTATTAATATTGAAAGTTAACCTTGAAAATCGGTTAAACAATTTTATGGTTTATGATTGCACTTGGAAACCTTTACTTTCAGTTTTAATTAAATTTACCTAAGTAAACTTGAGTAACTGTACTACTAACCCCCGGATCTTTTACCAGTTTGAAGTCATATTTTGGTAGTTTTGAGACATAATGCATGCATATTTCTAGATTTATTAGGTAGTCATGAATTTGAATGTTAGTATCCAATAATATACATTTAGATACACTGTTTGCTTATTCAAGAAATAAAACCAAATCATTAATTTTGTTTCTTCTTATAGGTATTCTATAAGGAATATTTTATCAGTGTAGGTTGTAACTTTTGGTAGTTTTGGGCCGTAAGTTATATAAATTGTAGTTGCAATAATGGAAGGTTTGTAGAAAATGTTAAAGATACTCAATATGAATATTGAATTGATTGTGGATTGTAATGGTCTGTAATTTTGTCGTTCCTTCAGTTACAACTACATTAAGGTAACACGTATTCTTTATCTCGCGAGGTTGACTGCCGAGTGACGCAAAACGTAAAAGTTTCAAGAGAATGCGAGCTCAGAGAATTGCCGGCGAACAAACTTGACGCAGTGCACTTGCTCCCTGGGTGCATGTCGTAAATGCGTCGAGTTTCCAGTCTGGAGCCAAGAGGTACACTTTGGAAGCCGCTGCACGCTATAACGCAACCAACGCCAAGTTTACAACCAAGCTTACTCATTTACATGAAAGCAGTATGTTGAAATGGGTAATTAGTTAAAAAAATTTCAATTTATAGACTTTAATACAGTATTGCACGGCTACAGATGCCTGTTATTTCCTTTCGTTAATTTTGTTGCATTAATATATATATATATATATATATATATATCCCTGAAGCAGGGATGTTGTCTCTTACCGACGCTTTTTAAAATATACTTGCAACAAGCCCTCAAAACCTGGAAAAAGAAATGCCACAAAATATTGCAGTAGCTGTAAATATCTAGGAACAACAGTTAGACAAGATGGTCCTAGCTATATACATAACCTATATATATAAATCGGTTCATAACGTTATCCTACGTCTTCCGATCCCTAGTCTCCATTGGTCTCGATCTAACCAAGATTCTTCTTCCAATTCCCGGTCTCTCATTGCCCGATTGATGCCTTCTCTCCAACTCAACCTAGGTCTTCCTCTTCGCCTACGACCGTATGGTGTCCATCTCAAAATGTGCTTGGGAAGTCGATTATCCAACATTCTTTGTACATGCCCAAACCATCTTAGCTGTTTTGTTTTTATGTCGTTGACAATAGAGTACTGTACCCCCATTATCTCCCGGATTCTGACGTTTCTTACCTTTTCCAGTTTTGACCTCCCTGCTGCTCTTCGCCAATAATCCATTTCAGTAGCTTCCAACAACTTTTCTGTTCTTTGTATTATTGGCCATATTTCACACCCGTATGACGTAATTGGTTTCACAATTGCATTGTATATACGATGTTTATTTTGTTTTGATATTTGTTGGTCCCACAATATGTTGTTCAGCGATGCTATTGATTTTCTTCCCAAGTTATTTCTTTCCCTTATCGCTTTATCTAGACTACCATCTTGTGTAATTGTTGTTCCTAGATATTTATAGCTACTGCAATTTATTATTTCTTGTTCGTCTTCTAAAATTAAATTCTTCTGTTCCCCACCAATTAACATATACTCCGTTTTCTTTGTGTTTACTTCAAGCGCCCGTAACTTATATTCCTCTATAAGTTTTCGTGTCATGTATTCCATGTCGTGATAGTCCTGCGCTACCACGACTTGGTCGTCAGCGAAACACAGTGTGTACATTGTTTCACAAATTGTGTTTCAGCGAAACCTGAAACATTGTGTTGTCAGTTACAGGTATCCCCATTTTGTGGCATTTCTTTTTCCAGGTTTTGAGGGCTTGTTCCAAGTATATTTAAAAAGCGTCGGTGAGAGACAACATTAAATCCTTTTTGTTGATTAATTACTTGACATAAAAGGAAGACTAGTCATATCTACGTTTAACCAAACGATTGTAGGCCTACATCTTACTTAAAAGCAAACATATGCAAACTAGTTAGCATGACGTCTACACCAGGTTGGATCAGACAGTGCGTATATAAAAATTATGTTGTGATATAATACAAATTTAAATTAGACTCAAATAAAGGACCTGAAATAAAACGTTTTTCTAATTTAAAATCGCAGTAGGCTAAGTACTACATACATAATAACGTTAGGTGACACATAAGTGTGTAGTTTTGAATTATCAAGCTGAATCAATTTAAGAGCTCGAGTACGAAAGTTACAAAAATTTGAAGGAAATTTTACTTCAGACGTTAAGCCAATAGTTTCCACTGGGGTCTGTCCAGATGATCTACGGACGGATTAAAAATTTAAAATAAATATAATTTTATGCTTGGAATTAAGTTCCATACAAATGTTTATAACGAGAAATAATGTCTGCAAAAAAATAAAGAAGAAGGCTCTAATAAACAAAATACTTTGTTTCGCGGCTAACGAAGGTAAGTAGCAACAAACAGTGATAAACCTTAACAAGGCAGATTTCTACCCGTGGTTCAAATTTATTTCTTGTTATTTGCGTTAAAACTTTAGCCTGTATGTAGGAGCTCAGACAATATTTTACTGTCAAAGATTTTTACTTATTCGACTCTGAGAACATAATTGAGGTGTTACAAACTTCATAAAAAGTACTATAGAATTGTGACTTAGTATGTCGGGTATTCTTCTTGAGATTGCATACTAGCAAATTAAATAGTATGGTAAAACTAGGCACATTAACGTGGCAAAAGTTCAGAAAAATTAAAATTATTTTAAGATTGTAATAAACAAAAAGTTTTGTGTCGAACATTTTCTAATACTACGAAAATGTTTTATTTTCCATTCGTTTTTTTAATTTATTCTTTTTTTGTATCGGCCATCTAAGGACCGCATGCCAATTTCAATTTTTTATTCTTTGTTTTTTCCTTTCTCTCTAACATTCTTTCATCTTTTCACTGTGTCTTTTCTTCCTGGCTCCAGTCCACTTTGAACCAGCGTTTTTCTCTCTCCTACCCTGGACTCCTTCCATTTTTAACACTTTCGCCCGAAAAACTTCTCTTTCAATTGCTTCTTTTGCGTTTATATTATTACTTCCATATTCCTTAAGGAATGGAAGTATGGTGATGGCAAAAAAAATCGTGTTCGAGATTATTGCAGATTCTGATTCTACTACACTCAAAACATGAAAAAAAGTCGTTTTCCGAAAAGTGTCTGTCTGTCTGTCTGTCTGTCTGTCTGTCTGTCTGTCTGTCTGTCTGTCTGTCTGTCTGTCTGTCTGTCTGTCTGTCTGTCTGTCTGTCTGTAGATTTTTTTTCTATGGCAAACGATAACAGCCGCAAATTCAAACAGAATCAAATAACTTTTTGCATACAGCTCTGATTTGTAGAGTACTCACGACCTATTGTTTTTGGTGAAGATCGGTTGAGGGAGAGGGGTAGTTTACCTGCAACGGTTTTTTTTTATTAAGGGTAATTTTGTTTGTTTGGCAAACGATAACAGCCGCAAACAGAATCAAATAATGTTTCGCATACAGCCCTGAATTGTAGGGTTCTCAAGATCTGTTGATCTTGGTAAAGATCGGTTAAGGGAAAGGGGTAGTTTACCAGCAACGTTTTATGTTTTAACAAGGGTATTTTCTATGGCAAACGATAACAGCCGCAAATTCAAACATAATCAAATACGTTTCTGCATACAGCCCTGATTTCTTGAGTATTAAAGACCTATTGTTTTTGATGAAGATCGTTTAAGGGAAAGGGGTAGTTTACCAGCCACGTTTTTTGTTTTATCAAGGGTATTTTGTATGGCAAACGATAACAGCCGCAAATTCAAACAAAATCATATAATATTTTGCATACAGCCCTGAATTGCAGAGTTCTCAAGACCTATCGTTTTTGGTGAAGATCGGTTAAGGGAAAGGGGTAGTTTACCTGCAACGGTTTTTTATCAAGGGTAATTTTTTACTTTTTCTATGGTAAACGATAACAGCCGCAAATTCAAACAGAATCAAATAAGTTTTTGCATACAGCACTGATTTGTAGAGTACTCAAGACCTATTGTTTTTAGTGAAGATCGGTTAAGGGAAAGGGGTAGTTTACCGGCAACGTTTTATGTTTTAACAAGGGTGTTTTCTATGGCAAACGATAACAGCCGCAAATTCTAACAGAATCAAATGATTATTTGCATACAGCCCTAAATTGTAGAGATCTCAAGACCTATTGTTTTTGGTGAAGATCGGTTAACGGAAAGGGGTAGTTTACCTGCAACGTTTTATGTTTTAACAAGGGTATTTTCTATGGCAAACGATAACAGCCGCAAATTCTAACAGAATCAAATGATTATTTGCATACAGCCCTAAATTGTAGAGATCTCAAGACCTATTGTTTTTGGTGAAGATCGGTTAACGGAAAG
The DNA here is from genome assembly GCA_034769895.1 of Magicicada septendecula. NCBI lineage: Eukaryota > Metazoa > Arthropoda > Insecta > Hemiptera > Cicadidae > Magicicada > Magicicada septendecula. The sequence goes on from CM068373.1 coordinate 460,262,856, forward strand.
GGGTAGTTTACCGGCAACGTTTTATGTTTTAACAAGGGTGTTTTCTATGGCAAACGATAACAGCCGCAAATTCAAACAGAATCAAATAATTGTTTGCATACAAGCCTGAATTGTAGAGTACCCAAGATCTGTCGTTTTTGGTGAAGATCGGTTAAGGGAAAGAGGTAGTTTACCAGCAACGGTTTTTTTTTCAAGGGTAATTTTTTTCCTTAGTAGACGATAACAGCCGCAAATTCAAACAGAATCAAATGATGTTTTGCATACAGCTTTGTATTGTAGAGTTCTCAATACCTATTGGTGTTGGTGAAGATCGGTTAAGGGAAAGGGGTAGTTTACCAGCAACATTTTATGTTTAAAAAGGGTAATTTTTTATATGACGAAAGATAACTGCCGTAAATTCAAACAGAATCAACTAGGTTTTTGCATACCTTTTTGAACTAAAGAGAACTCAAGGTCTGTTGATTTTGTTGAAGATCGGTTAAGGGAAGGGGTAGTTTATCAGCAACGTTTTATGTTTTAAAAAGGGTAATTTTTTTATGACGAACGATAACTGCCGAAAATTAAATGAGAATAAAATAATTTTTTGCACTCTTTCCTGAGTTGCAGAGAGCTGAAGGTCTATTGATTTTGGTGAAGATCAGTTAAGGGAAAGAGGTAGTTTACCTGCAACATTTTATGTTGTAACAAGAGAAATGTTTCCATGACGAACGATAACTGCCGCACATTCAAACAGAATCAAATATTTTTTTGCATGCTTCCCTGAATTGTAGAGGACGGAAGGTCTGTTGATTTTGGAGAAGATCGGTTAAGAGAAAGGGGTAGTTTACCTGAAACATTTTATGATTTAACAAGAGTAAAGTACTTAATTTTTATAAATAAAGTATCCTGATAAGAAGCTCATAGTAATCCACTGTAGGAAACGTAGATGAAATATCTATAAATGAAGAGGTTATGTGAAAGGGAGGGGGTAATTTTCTATTATTAAAAATTATAGTTGAAGGTGGAGGGCAGAATTTTTTATATGTGTACTACGTTATCGGCAACAAAGAAGTAGTTTTTTGTTAAAATTGCTTCCCGGGCTCTTTAGCCGTAGTTCAATGTTTTCTGCAAAACCAGACTCTTCGGCAGTGCCATCGACTGCCATCATCGGTGAAAATCGAGTGCGAAAACGTGAGGTGGTATACGTTAGTGACCACAGTACTGTGGTTAATGCTGAAGCAATAAGTAGAAAGACGTAGTTTCTATGGAAATATTTCATTTCGAATATGATTTTAAATATAAATCTTAGAACATGGAAGTCATGTATGGTTCTCCATACCGATATTTTTTTTCTAAATCCTTTTTGACTTCTTTAATCCAACTTGATGTTGACTTGTTCCCCCACAGGTATTTGAAGATCTGCTTTGTTAACCTATTGTCGTCTAGGCCTATTCTACATAAATATCCAAAAATTAATACCGGTAGTCTTCTTTTTCTCATTGTTTCTGTTATGTTTTCTATACTCTGATATATTTCATCATTACTTCTTAATTTCAACATTCAGAAGTTAATCGTGGGCCTAATACTTTCATAGTAATTCGTCTTTCCAATATTTCTAGTTTGTCTAAATTACAATTCAATGCTAGACACTTACTTGCATATAGGCATTCTGGCTTCACTACTGTACCGTAATGCCTTATTTTCGCAGTTTTAGACATGCACTTTTTATTGTAAATATCTTTAGTTATACCATATTTTCTTTCCATTTTATGAATCCCATTAGTTATTTTTCTTTTTTTGTTATTAGGTTTTATTTCACTAAAGCATTTACTGGTCACTATTCTCTTGTGGGTGCGCAAACTCGATTCTCACTAACAGTGTGCACATTCTACTCGACGCCTAACGGTTTCTAATGTAACTATAACTTTTAATTTCGTAAAACGTTATTTGGTGTTACATTTTGTGAGTTGGTAAGGTTAAAAAAGTGACTTTGCACCGACTTTAAAAAGTGTCTTAGGTATAATATTGTGTGACAGTTAGTTTTTTTAGCTACTTAACGTAAGATACTAACTACATAAATTCATCATAAATGTGCGGTACCGTTTTTTTTTTACAAAATTTCTATATTGAATAGGCATCTGCGATAGGACGAGTCTATTCATTTTGCAGGACAAGTAAAATCCTGTTAAACCAAACCGGTTTAACCGAGTCACTACGGCCTTTATTTACAGAATTTTCAGATCCGTATTGGGCCGATTGCTTCACATTGTACTATAGAATACTGTGTTCTTGATAACATAACTCTTGTGCAATTAGCATTCGTCGCCTTTCCTACCGGTTTCTTCCTAATGAGTAGTTTGCACTCCCTCGAGAGGACCAACGTTTGTTTCAAATCTTACACGTTTATAATTCTTCCGGTCGAGTAAGTTTTGTTGTAACGTATGTGCGGGCAAACTACTGTGCTTCTTTTGGTTCTTCAGTTCTTGTTTTAAGATTATTGTCTGTTACAGAACACAACGCCTTCTCTATCGTTCAGTCTTTATAAACTTCTGCTTCTGTGCAGTCTGTCACTTCGGATTTTCTAACACAGAGGTTAGTGCTCGTCCGGTCCAGATAATCAAACCAGTTTTTTCTAGTTCTTCCTTCCAATTTACGCTACATTTCGTCATAGAAAATATACCCAATTATGTCTCGGAAGCTAGAAAATTTAAGAAAATTTCCGAAGACTCCAAGAAATTAAATTTGGCTGTGGAGAAGCTATTGTGGGGCATCCAGACTCCAGTGCATTAAAAATTAAAATCAAGCAATTCGTGATGAGAAAAAATGTTGGACACCTTAAATTTGAAGCGCATCATATGGTATTCCCACGTAAAACTAATGCTTGAAGATAGTTAGCAAAGAAAGTTGTTAAACTGGGTTCCGAGAAGAAAGGGGGTAGACACAAGAGGTTGTGGAAGGACTACATCTATGATGAGATGTAGAAAAGAGAGTTGCAGCTGTAAGAAACGTGCGTGAGCAGGATGCGAGACAGAATGAACAGAATCTGTCCATGTTTACCACGATCGTCTGACTTTCCTCTTCCTAATGTTACTCTAAGGCTTTCTCGGCCGACGTCAATGTTGATAGGGTGGCTTTTGCCGGGCTGTTAGCCCATGGTCTCGTGTCGAGCTCACCATTGGAAGCCATCTTCAGTGGTAAAAGCTGGAAAAAGTGTTGGCAGTTGATCAGCAAATACCCCAGCACAAAGGTTGTGCGAACAACTACCAAACTTTTACTACTGTCGATGGCCCCCTATGGAGAGGCTGAAATGTCTGGTGTTACGGACATTAGGCCACGGCTAACAGCCCTGCTAACGCTCAATCTAACAATTTTTCTCTTCCTGTTGGTTTATAACCTCGACACACCTTTACTACCGAATGCATTGTTACACCGTAATCATTCTGCCGATATGTTAGTTTCGCTTTATCCTTATCCCTTCCTTGTTCTCTATCCTCCGTCTGTCTCTTGTCGCCTTCTTCCTACCTTCTTTACCCTCATTTCTTATTTTCCTGGTTTCTGTCTTGTTTTGCGGATTATCGTTTCTTGTTTTGTTTCAGATTCTGTTAATATCGGCCTTATTCACATTTTGGTGTGCCGGCTGAGACGCTGTTACGCCAACCAAATTATATGGGCCATGTGTACAGTTGTCCTACTAGCCAACGTGATTTCTTCTTAACTTCTCTACCTGACCTACCACTCCAAGCTCCACTACATTCCGTATCTGAGGTTGTAAGAACCATTCTGAGATATTTTGTTCCATTACCTGGTGAATTAATTCATTATTCACAACAATCTTCAGTCTTAGTGAATACGACGGTATTGTCGATACGTTTTGTTGTACGTTATACGTTTTAACACGACAATTACATAAACGACATTTTACGCTCGACTGGCTCAGCGCGTACTAAAATAAATACGCATATTATGTCGGCACGTCGCCAGGAGTATGGAAAATTATTCTGGAACTTCCGCGGGGAATATGTAAGCGTCTACTGTCGGCTTAGAAGTTAGTTACACCTGGCGATATTATAGAGAGCGGATCATGTGACTATTGCGGATTAGTGGAAAGTGATTATTGTGTTAATTAGTGTAAAACTGTAATAAGGTGACATTAGCTGTTGAATAAAATTAACTTGATTTACCGTATAAAAAAAAAGTTTTCCTTCTTGATTTATAATTGTTGCTTGTGACTAATTGAAGTTAGTAACTGGTGACGTAATAAGTGTCAATTATTTTGTTTCCACTGTACAATACAACGATCGGTGTCACCGTCGTAACAGTGTGGCAAGCTGTAGTTTCTCACCCTGTTTAGTAAATCGATAGAGTGGTTTTCGAAAGCTGGAAGTTGATCAGTTAATTTTCTTCGTTTTATAACATCTGAAAGACGGTGGTTGCTATCACATTATTAGCAGATAAATTACGAGCAGCAAAATTCACAGCCTCATCATTTTCCACCCGCCAGAAGAATACAAATGCAAAATGCACGCATATAAATAATATGAATCGTAATTTAAAATTTCAGTGGCGTGGCGTATATGGTACAGCTGTATAACGCGTAATTATCGGGCCGGTAGTGTTGGCGCTGTAATGATGGATGTCTGTGATAATGACCGCCGGACCCTCCCTGCGCACAGGAAATAGACTTACGCGCGCTCGCGCTTCCGAATACCTTATCGAATAAACGTTTATCACACGCTTTACGTAATACATATAAACAGTTAATTATATTTTCTATTTGACAGTCGCGCGATAGGAAGACATTATTACAGTCGCATTAAAATCGTTTGACATGAATAGCGGTATATTAACGCTCAGTACGCATCAGTAACATAGTGCACTACTATTTAAGCGTACTATCTAACTTAAATTTTCTGTACGTGTAGACAACAGTATGATTTGTAGATTTCGTCATGTCCGTGTAGCGTTTTAAATTAAACGATCAGATAAATGTTTAACCCTTTCAGTGCTAGGTTTTACAAGTTCAGACTAACCGTACAGCCTGATTTTCATGTCATCGTCTTTGATTCACTTCTCATTGTAATGTATGTAGGTATATTCAGTTTTCTTGGCCATATATATTGTAATAAAACAAATAAAATGATGTTGTGTTGATGATAATAAGCTATTGTGGAGTATGTGACTCCGATGTAATCAAGCCCCTCTGTTTGGACTAGCCAATTTGTAATAAAATAAATAAGATTGATGTGTGAATCTGTAAGTTGTAAGGTGTTTAATTGGTGTGTAATTGGTGTGGCTCTCGACGTCTTACTGGCCTGAAACACTTCCTTAAGTTTCCCAGCTGGTCGAGTCCCAATGGTAGCAAGACCGGTCGAGTAGCGTAAAGTTGATGAAGAAATATATATGCTTGGCTTCGCCGAACGTTTCAAAACAAAATTTATTGTTTTGAAGGAAATTTAAAAAAAAATTATGTTTATAAAAAAAAATTATTTTAATTTTATTAATTAATTAATTAGGATCAATTAATTAATATAGGGCTGTGAAGTTTTAAACAGTGTAATGCTCTTCTGAAAATTTTTATTAAAGTTTTAGTATAATTTAAATAATCTATCACCACTCATAAGACTGTCTGTAAACCAATCGATATTTGTTTACCTTTCTATTTTTTAGGTTATCTTCACTTACGGGTGGTAAAATCCTTGTAGATTATCAATTAGAATTATATTATTGGTAATTAGTATTATTGAAGAAATAAAGAACTATTAAGTATTGAAAAGTATTAATATTTTATTAAGTAATAGCAATATTGACTCTTATCGATTAGTATCGATTCTCAGGATATCGAAAAAAGTTACAAGTATATGATATAAAAATTATATAGGGTTCTTTAAACAGCCAGTTATTACCAAAGTCAGAGAAATCGGGCTAATATTTAAAAAGTATAACGTTACAATCAAATTAATAGTTATTAATAAACACAGACATTGAATAATAATTTGTAAATATAATAATTGTTTTCACCAAACAGCTGTGATGAACCACGAAGAGGCACTGGAATTGTCAAAGAAAGATGGCTGCCGTCAAGTCGATCAAAATGTGACTCGTCCCTGCTGCGTTCCAAATAATGTATTTTGACGCAATATTTCTGTTCTCGTGTCCGCAAATCTCTTGTTATATGTTGTGTATTGACTGGTGTAGTGATTCTGGGTTGTATTTAGTGTATCTGTATAATTATTAGTTCAAACACTTTCTCCGATTCCGTCACTAATTTGGTTTAATGTATTATACAGTTTTCTAGTGTTTTATGGTGTTTTTCGGAGTAGATTTATATTGTTCTGTGTTATGGAGTGTTACTTGATCGTTTCTGTTATAATATGATAGTTTCAGAAGTATTTTACAAGTCACTCGCGATTTCACAATAACTCACTATACACTCGCTTTGTATGACGATTATAGGTTAGGTTATTCACGTTTTCAAAGGTATGTCATGTTGACCGTTCAACTACCAATAATTAACTAACTGTTTCCTTCAGTTTCAATTAAACTCTTAGCCCATATAATATTATCCTTAACATTGTTCAAAAATATTTTCACATCCTGTGTACATTTTACTATTTCACTATATGAATGCCTAAACTTTGGTTATTTGTCAATTTTATTCACTAGATTTGATTTAAATTAATCTTTCAGTTCATTCTGGTTATTTTCAGATTAAATAATGCCATTTTATAGTGTTTTCTGTCCAAAAAATAGTAATTTTACTTTCAGTTTGAGTATACTCTGAAGAGTCCAAAACATCAAAATTTACTTCCTGTCATTATATAAATTCAGCCATTTTATCAGTTATATTTAATATTAATAATCCTATATTGTATTAAAAGGTTCCTATTCCCTTATTTTCTGGTAATTAATTGAATTAGTTGTATTCTGAAACATTATTCTGAAATATATGACTCCCATGTCTAAATTTCTGAGTTTAGTCATTTTATTTTTATTTATAATTCTGAATATAATTTATTAAAATCTCTCTAAATGGTATGTGCAATTATATGGCATGATCTCAAGTTTATTTTGTCTAAACCCCTTTTGTTTATTTGCATTTAATTGAGCAATTTCTCTGTTTTGATGAAGTTTGGTTTCCATTCTTTTGGCCTATGATTTTTTAACAATTTTTCTTACAAAATAATTTACAAACAATATATGATGTGTGATACCCTCTCTGACTTTTTACAAATAGTATTATAAATTAAACATGTTTTCAAATTACACAAAAACAATTAGTATTGGTTACAATACAAACAATAGTTAACACAAAATAAAGAACATTTTTTTTTTTTTAAATAAATGGTTGTCTTCAAATCAGACATTTTGCAACAAAATTCCCATTTCCAACATGGAAATATGGTTTACAACAAAGGTTTTGTACTAACTAACATCTTAATTACTCTCTACTATTTACAAGTGGTAATTATTTTTATAGTTCTGATGTTAGTTGTTTCAGACCCAAACAAATGGCCTTATATCTAAAACATTTTTAAACATTCTTGTACTATATACATTAAAACCTTATATTTATATTCTTATTTCTAACTATTATTATAAGTAGGATTCTACAGTTTTTATACAGTCTTTTATACCTTGTCTTTGGGGAATTGTACCCTGTCATTAACAAATAAATAGTATGAACCGTTCACAAAGCACTATGAAATCTGTTTTTCTTTTTTCATGTAAAACAAAAATGTTATTTTAAACAGATTCATGTCTTATGAACAACATATTGTCACCGTACATATTTTAAGTCATTGAAAAATGCATATTTCATTGCATCCAATGTTTGTGATTGCCAAGAATGAAACACAAGGTTCATTTTTTATAATACCCAAAACTATCACTGGTTCACTTTGCACTTATATATTATGTTAATGCTAAATGGTCGTATAGTCTTATTAACATAATAAATTGGTTAGCGTTTTTTCAATGGAGACCCGTTCCATGGGCACTATATCATTGTTTCATCTTAGTTCACAGGAAACTTTTACTTTATACACTCCTCTCTCTTAAATTTGTATACATGTGGTTTTTATTTCGTTATACTTTTATTTTTAGATATTTATTTTGGGGATATAGGGATTTGGGTGTCTTTTATAAGAGCATGACGTCTTCTTCAGGATGCTGCCCTCTTCTTCTTTCTTCAGTCTTCTTTTCTCCTGCCTTCTGGGACTGGTATCTTCTCCATCTGTTCTTGATGCCATCAGGTTTCTTGGGATCTTCTCCATCTTCTTCTTTAATTCAGAAATACACAACCTGTATTGGTTGATCTTGGCTTATTTTAGGGTTTCTCTTTTATTTATTCTCCCTCGTTGTGGGTTTGGTCATATTGTGTACTGCTTTGTTATTTACTATTTTATACTTCCTGGGTTATACCTTGAAAACCTTTGGTTATGAGACTGGTCTTGGATGACTCATCACTAGTAACTCCTTTTACTTGAACTTGGATTTTCATTATAATAATGATTTCTTTCCACAGTTGCTATGAATTAATCTATTTATATTAAACTTAATGCTTTCTTCCAACTTTAAATATTATAACTTCATTATTCTAATGATCAATTGCCATTCAATATTATGCATACATCTGTCACGCTACAGATTGCTCTCCTCCAGAAGTAATTATTTCAGACATGTTTATGGATGAAATAATTTCTTATGATAATTTCATCATTTCTTATAATTCATTTTCTTCTCCATTTTATATCGATTTTTTTATAATTAGAGTTTAATTAATTTTATATATATAATTATTTGTTTTACTACTGATCCTTTTCGGATAGTTAGTGTCTTCTGAGATATATTATTATTGTAATACATTTTCTTTCTATATCAACTTCGTGTTGTATCCTTGGGATATTAATTCCCTAACATTCCCTATCACGTGGGCTGGGGCAGATCAGAGGGGCACTGTACGCTACTTCTCTGCTGGCCATACACCACTTCTATAAATTGAGTACAGGGGCATATCCATCCCTGCTCAAAAAACATAATGCTGCTGGAATTATCTTCAGTCAGTCATCGAATAAATAAATAAAAAGTAGTCTCATTTTCGACTAATAAAAATATCTTTGGATTCTCCACTTCGTAGTCTCTCAGATTATCTCACATTTTCTATCTTAATAAATCTTCATAATCATTATTATACTCATTACATATATATTTTTCCAAAACTCTTAACTTGTCTGATATATTTAATTTAATTATGGTTGAAAACCTTTCTTTTAATAATTCTGTTTACTGTTTACAGTGTAACTCTCTTTCTTCTTCATCTGAATTCTCTTTATACTTTCTTCTGGTTATTCATAGTATTAGCATGGTCTTTATAAATAGTCTTTCGTATTCATTATTTGAATGGTCTTAATATATTATATTTAATTTTTTAACATTGTATCTTTACATTAGATATACAGGTTGTTATATTGATCATTTTATTTAAACATTTTGGTTCTTTCCTTTCTCTTAGAAAGTTATTAATCCGTCTTCACATTCATTAGCATTAATTCATTTATATTATATTTCATGTGGTATTTATTCTCTTTGCATTTCATATAGGTCTTATTATTATCATTGGTTCAAAATCATCTTCTCCATCTGTTTGGTATGAGTTGTTCTTCTTTGCTCTTAATTAACTGTTTTCATTATCGTTTCATAGGTAATTAGTCTCTTTGCTTCCAAATTTTTTCCTTCTCTGGCATATTACACTCTTTCTTGTTATTCTTCTCTACTCCTTCAAATTCTATTGTGAATGTTAGCATTTATTCTGGATTAACGTTAACTCTCTTTTCTGAATTAATCACTTTATTTTCTTCTCAATTCAATCATAATTGACACATAATTATTTTTTGGAACTTGGTTAGTTTTAATGTAAAATTCAAACTATTCTTTTTATTTAATTGAAAAATATTTCTCATAAATCCTTGTAATATGTGGATCTTATCTTGTTTCAAAGTTCTGACGTTCTATCAACATTCAAATTCTGTTTAATTCATTTATTCCCAGAATTGTTTCATTCAGAATTGTTTATAGTATTGTGATTTTACTATTATTTCTGAATGTTTTGGTATTTCTCCAAATTCAAATTCTTCTTAATTATTTACAATAAAGTTTTCTCATAAACTTAGTTTTAGTAAGTTGGTCTTACTTCATTTTTAAATTTTTTGTATATTAACTTCAAAATTCCTTTCTTCTTAATTCTTCAAAAATGTTTTTCTCATAATTCAGTGGTAGTAAGCTGTACTTACTCAGTTTTAAATTTTCATAATTATATTTCAATTCAAAAGTCTTTCTTTTTCTTTCTTCCATAAAGTTTGTTCCAAAATTATTAGGTTGTAATAAGACGTACTTACATATTTTAGAATTTTTTCATATTAAATTAAAAAAATTCTTCTTCTTATAATTCTCCAGAATATTTTTCTCTAAATATTAGGTTGTAAGATGTACTTACATTATTTTAAAATTTTTTTAAATTATTAAAAATTCTTTTTCTTTTAATTCTCCAGAATGTTCTTTTCAAAATATTAGGTTGTAAGATGTACTTACATTATTTTTAAATTTTTATAAAATATAAATTCTAAATTCCTCTTTCTTTTAATTCTCCAGAATGTTCTTTTCAAAATATTAGGTTGTAAGATGTACTTACATTATTTTCGAATTTTTAAAAATTAAAAATTCAAAATTCTATAACTCACAACTCATTCTTCATAATATTTCTTCATAGAAGCTTGATTGTACACTCCTTTGATCTTTCCTGAAACGATTTCCTTCAACTCATATGTATTGTTATGCTTATCATTTACCACAACATATGGTCCGGTGTAAAGTAATAATAATTTTTTGGTTATGCCTTCTAAGGTGCTAGGCAGCTCTCTATTTTTTAGGAGGACTTTCTCACCCTCTTTATATGTTACAATTCGCCCTATTGCCTTCTGGTATTTGGCTTGCCGTTTTTCCTGATCTTCTGCTACCTTATTGTAAAACTTCAACTGGTTGAATTTCCTATTGTTGTTCGTTGGAAATTCAATGATTTGTTCAATGTCTCGGGGAGTCGGCTTCTCATACATGGCTGAGTACGGTGGAATTCCTATAGCTGGATGGTGGGCGTAATTTAGGAATGTTTCTGTCGCTGCTAGGTACTCTTGCCACTTTTTCTGTTGGTTGTGACAGTACGTGCGCAATATCCTACCCACTTCTCTTAGTACTCTCTCAGCCGGATTGCTACTTGGGTGGTAGACTGATGTCTTATATGTTTTGACCCCAAGTGCTAATAAAGTGTCTCGCCATCTCCTCCCCTTAAACTGTGTACCATGGTCGGTAATAATAGAAAATGGTCTACCGATCTCTGGGATATACAAATCAATAATCACCGCCAAAACCTTTGCTGTCGTTGCCCGATTAACCGGATATAGCTTTATATACTTGGTGTAGTGATCCATTATGATTACCAAGTATTTATATCTGTGTCGACCACCGCTACGGGGAAATGGCCCGCATATATCCAAAAACACTTTTTCCAGTTTTGCGTTGGAAGTTATCGGTATCATGATACCCTCTGTCTTTTCATTGTTTATTTTTGCACATTGGCAGATCTTACAGGACTTGATGTATGTCCTCACCTTGCGGTTGATATTCTTTATCTTACAATTTTCCTCTAGAGCTTGTATCACTTTTAACGCTCCCATGTGACCATACCTGACATGGTAATCGATGATGACCTCCTTCTCGATTTGGTGTGGGATTATCACCTTCCATGTCTCATCGTCCAATGCGGTTTTTATGAATAAAATTCCCTTGTTAAGGTGGTAGTATTTAGAAATGGTTTCATCATTGGCTTCCAAACGACTCAAAATGTTTTTCAGCTTAGGATCAGACTGCTGATGGATTCGGATATTTATTAACAAAGCTTGTAAATCGGCTCTGGTCGTGAATATGTTATAAATTTTTACTAAGCTCTCCTTCTCTCCCTCGAAAGTCTGATCTTCCAGATTTATACGTGACAACACATCTGCTACCACGTTCTTCTTTCCTGGAATGTATTCCCATTTCAGGTCATATTCTTGTAGGGCGAGTACCCACCTAGCCAATCGGCCGTGACTCAATTTGCACCTACGAAGGAACGAGATGGATTTATGATCAGTTCGTACCGTGACTTGATATCCGAGAATGTACGTCCGGAACTTGCTGCACGCGAACACCACGCTCAACAATTCCTTTTCTGTCACACTGTAGTTCTTTTCGCACTGGTTCAATGTGCGACTAGCGAAGCTTATTACCAGATGTTGTCCCTCCTCATCTTCCTGGTATAATGTCGTTCCTAAGCTTAGATCGCTAGCGTCACAGTTTAGAAAGAACGGTTTCTTAAAATCTGGGTGACGAAGTATCACACTCTCCAGAAACTTCTCTTTTATTAATCGGAAAGTAATATCTTGACCTTCACCCCAAGTCCATTTGTTTTTGGCAGATAACTGTGGTTGAAACTTGGCGGTCAACTCGGAATATCGGCTCTGAAACTTCCTGTAATAGTTACAGAGTCCGAGGAAAGATTGCAATTGTTTCCTGTTTCTTGGTTGCGGGAACCTCTGAATTGCCTCCACTTTTTCTGCTGATGGGGTAATACCTCTGTCGTCTAGGTTGAAGCCTAAGAATTGTACCTCGCGCGCTATGAACTTGGATTTCTCCAACTTCAGTGTTATGTTGTTCTGCGCTAGTTTGTTTAGTACAAATTCCACTCTGTAACAGTGCTCTTCCCAGGTTCCGGATGTAATTAGTAAATCGTCAACATAGACGGTGGTAAATTGGAGCGCTTCTGGTCCCAAAATCTGGTCCATGCATGCCACAAATATGGCGACAGAATTGACAAGTCCGAAGGGCAGTCTCTTGAACTGGTAATTGCGCCCTTCGAAAATGAACGCTACATACTGGCGGCTTTGTGGATGCAGCTCTACCTGCCAATAACCACAGACCGTATCCCAGGTGCTAATAAAGTTAGTACCATGAAAACGCTTTAAGATTTCTTCTATTTCACCGGGAGAAGTTCTGTCATTCACAATTGTCTTATTCAACTCACGTGCATCTAAACAGAGCCGGACTTGTCCGTCTTTCTTCGGAACAGCAATAATTGGACTAGTGTAAGGTGATTGACTAATCTCAATTATGTCGTTTTCTATCATCTTGTTTATCTCTGTTCTCACGGCTTCTTTGAGCGATTGCGCTATTGGATATGACCTCCGGTTAAACTCTACGTTTTCTTTAAAACGAAGTTGGCACTGGTAGTTTTTTACCTTCCCTGGTTCATCAGAAAACACCGCCTTGTATTTCTCATATATAGCGATTAGACGATCAGCCAGATGTGTTGGTATTTTCTCGTTATCGTTTCCGCACTGGAAATTCCGTATTTCTTGGATCTTAACTGACCATAAATCCTCTCCTCCATGATTGTATATTATGGGTTTAGAAAGAGGGCTGTTTCTAATAACATTTATTTTACGAAGTTGTTGATGTATAGGGCTGGGAAGTATAGTTGTGCTTCCTACCAGATCTGCGGTCCATGTTACTCCGTCTGGGAAAAGTGATACTTTATTTAAATTAAGATCGATTACTGCCGAATATCTACGAAGAATATCGCAACCGACTAAGATGTCAAATGGTAATCCGGTGGCGATTAAAAATTCCATGTCTAAAGCTATATCACGGCTAACGACACTTAAGGAAACTTGCTTCCTAATGGTTTTATTCTGGCTGCCAGTTGCACCTACCAACACAATGTTGTTGACTGGTAACATTGGCAAAGTTTTTCCACATGTACATTGTATTCTCTCCAACTCATTGGAGTTTATTATTGAAATATTAGCTCCTGTGTCTATCATTATTTTAGCGGGAACTCCTTCCACCTCCGCTGTTATATAAATTATCTCATTATTACTGTTGCTGAGACTCTTCTCGTTCTCTTCCAAAAGTTCAGTTCGTATGTCTTTCAAATAATGGTTACTGATAATAGTGATGTTTTTATCATTGTTTGCTTGTTGCAAATCATCCTTTTCTAACCCAGGAAGTATAAGCAGTAACGGGTCATCGTTGTTGATTACTGCCTCCTCTCGTTTAAAGTATTTTGTTCATTGTTTGAGTTATTATTGACCGAGGCATCGTTCGGGAAACTCTGGTTTGTCTCCTGACGTTCTGTACCCTGGTTAATGTTTAACGCCCTGTTCGGTTGTCTGCCAAGATCTTCCAGGCTGGTACTTCGTCTTTCCTGTTCGTATCTTGGGCCGTCTCGTTCCGCACTCCTCCATCTTCGGTCGGCGCCGTGGAAGCTGCTCCTCCTCGGTTGATAGTATCTCCTGGGTCCGCGATCTTCTGCTCTTATAAAATTTACCCTAGGGCGCGACACTCGGTTATTACTATTGCTATTATTATTATTATTAATATTATCATTATAGTAATTTCGGTTAGGTGGGTAAGGCCTGTTACCATTATTGTTGGGATATAGATTTCTCTGACTGTATGGAACATTATTATTTTGTTGATAAAAGTGGTTTCGATTATTTGGGTAGGGGTTGTTATTTCTCACGCCGTTAAAATTTCCGTTAAACTGGTTATTACGCGGCTGGTTGTTAGGGCCGTCGTAATTACTGGGCTGGTTCCGGTTATTTGTATGGTTATTGCCGTTATTGGGGTAAGTAGTCGGCCTTGCTTCTGGTCTCTCATTTCTCTTCCTGCTCTGCCGATAATACTCTTCATTCTCGTATCCCTCCAATAACTCAGTCATTCCCTGGATCGTCTTGATCTGACTACCTCTCCGGGCCCTGATAATGTCCTCATCATAGTGATAAGATATCTTATTCACTAAACATTCTTCTGGGATTGCTGGCTCAAGGTGCTTTGCCATACACACCTTCCCCAAGAAATATGCCGTCATACTGCTACCTAATTGTGACCTGTATCTTCCGTTACAAATATTGTCACGTATCAAGTTCTGGGTGGTCTCAGACCAGTATTTTGTTTTAAACATTTTCCGGAACTGTTGGTAGTCGGAAATTTCACTCCGGTTGGCCATCCACCAATTATCTGTTATGTCTCGGAAAGACTCGTCGAATATCTCCCTGCTATGGCTCCATTGGGTAATTTTATGCTTGGTTAAATATTCTTCTACCCTAGCCAGGAACTCCATCGGCTTACATTTGTACTGCCGGAAGTTGAGCCACTCTCGGCTTTCGTTGACGGGCAATCCGGTGAAATGAGTCGGTCTGTTTCTAATCGCTTCCATCTCCTCTCGGCTTTGTCGCACCTGACCGGTGATATTGGCCATGGTCTCTTGTATATCATTACATCGTTCTGTGACCTGGTTGCGTACTTTTCCGAATTCTTCTTGATTTTCCTTCCTCTGTTCTTCTACCTTCCTACGACTATGTTCTTCGATATTTGTGAACTTGATGTTCACCACTTCTTTAAACTCATTCACCTCCTTTTCGGTCTGGTTGCACTTTCCATCAATCTCTCGAATCTGTCGATTGACCATTATATTTTCTTCTTCCATCTTCTTATCCATCGCTTTTTTGTTAACCTTGATTTCCTTATTCATTTCTTCTCGCAACAATTCCATCCTTTCGTCCAGTTTGTCCAAATTCTCCTGATTTACCTCTCTTAATTCTTCTCTCAAAATTTGATTGTCCTCTCTCAATTCTTCCAACTTCTCCCCCATCTTCTCTTCCAACTTCTTGTTATCTTCTTTCAACTCTTCCTTCAATTGTCGGTTGTTCTTCTCTATCTTCTTCCTGGTTTCATCGATTTTCTGATTAGTATTTTCAATTTTATTAATCAATTCTTCTTTGGTCGACTTGAATTCTTCCTTGAACAATTGGTTGTCTTCCTTCAATTCTTCTAACTTCTTCCCCATCTCTTCTTCCATCTTCTTGCTGTTTTCTTCCATCTTCTCTTCCATCTTCTTGCTGTTTTCTTCCATCTTCTCTTCCATCTTCTTATTTGTTGTTTCAATTTTATTTCCTAAATCTTCTTTCAAAGACTGGCTATCTTCTTTCCTTTCCTTATTACTTTCGTCTATCTTCTTGTCCATTTTCTTACTCAAGTCTTCCTTCAATTCCTTACTTGTGGATTCCATTTTTTCCATCATCATCCTGAACATTTGTTGTGTTGTCATGTTCTCTGTTTCCTTCTCCGGCACATTGGTTTCCACTGTTTGAGTAGGCATCTCCGGTTGTTCAGTTTGTTTAGACAACACCGGTGGTAATACCTCTTCCGCCTCTACTGGCGTCGCCTCCTTGTTGTCCATGTCAACTTCTATTTCTTTCTCGGCCTCCGCCGCCCGTTTCTTAGATGTTGCACGTCGTTGCATTTTCCCTTGAAATTCTCTGGCTTTGTAGCTGTTGCCTAGCTCCAACTAGTGATTGGGCAGAATGTATTGGCCTTCCAATCGCTAATTAAAGCCCCACGTTGGGCGCCAATTTGTAATAAAACAAATAAAATGATGTTGTGTTGATGATAATAAGCTATTGTGGAGTATGTGACTCCGATGTAATCAAGCCCCTCTGTTTGGACTAGCCAATTTGTAATAAAATAAATAAGATTGATGTGTGAATCTGTAAGTTGTAAGGTGTTTAATTGGTGTGTAATTGGTGTGGCTCTCGACGTCTTACTGGCCTGAAACACTTCCTTAAGTTTCCCAGCTGGTCGAGTCCCAATGGTAGCAAGACCGGTCGAGTAGCGTAAAGTTGATGAAGAAATATATATGCTTGGCTTCGCCGAACGTTTCAAAACAAAATTTATTGTTTTGAAGGAAATTTAAAAAAAAATTATGTTTATAAAAAAAAATTATTTTAATTTTATTAATTAATTAATTAGGATCAATTAATTAATATAGGGCTGTGAAGTTTTAAACAGTGTAATGCTCTTCTGAAAATTTTTATTAAAGTTTTAGTATAATTTAAATAATCTATCACCACTCATAAGACTGTCTGTAAACCAATCGATATTTGTTTACCTTTCTATTTTTTAGGTTATCTTCACTTACGGGTGGTAAAATCCTTGTAGATTATCAATTAGAATTATATTATTGGTAATTAGTATTATTGAAGAAATAAAGAACTATTAAGTATTGAAAAGTATTAATATTTTATTAAGTAATAGCAATATTGACTCTTATCGATTAGTATCGATTCTCAGGATATCGAAAAAAGTTACAAGTATATGATATAAAAATTATATAGGGTTCTTTAAACAGCCAGTTATTACCAAAGTCAGAGAAATCGGGCTAATATTTAAAAAGTATAACGTTACAATCAAATTAATAGTTATTAATAAACACAGACATTGAATAATAATTTGTAAATATAATAATTGTTTTCACCAAACAGCTGTGATGAACCACGAAGAGGCACTGGAATTGTCAAAGAAAGATGGCTGCCGTCAAGTCGATCAAAATGTGACTCGTCCCTGCTGCGTTCCAAATAATGTATTTTGACGCAATATTTCTGTTCTCGTGTCCGCAAATCTCTTGTTATATGTTGTGTATTGACTGGTGTAGTGATTCTGGGTTGTATTTAGTGTATCTGTATAATTATTAGTTCAAACACTTTCTCCGATTCCGTCACTAATTTGGTTTAATGTATTATACAGTTTTCTAGTGTTTTATGGTGTTTTTCGGAGTAGATTTATATTGTTCTGTGTTATGGAGTGTTACTTGATCGTTTCTGTTATAATATGATAGTTTCAGAAGTATTTTACAAGTCACTCGCGATTTCACAATAACTCACTATACACTCGCTTTGTATGACGATTATAGGTTAGGTTATTCACGTTTTCAAAGGTATGTCATGTTGACCGTTCAACTACCAATAATTAACTAACTGTTTCCTTCAGTTTCAATTAAACTCTTAGCCCATATAATATTATCCTTAACATTGTTCAAAAATATTTTCACATCCTGTGTACATTTTACTATTTCACTATATGAATGCCTAAACTTTGGTTATTTGTCAATTTTATTCACTAGATTTGATTTAAATTAATCTTTCAGTTCATTCTGGTTATTTTCAGATTAAATAATGCCATTTTATAGTGTTTTCTGTCCAAAAAATAGTAATTTTACTTTCAGTTTGAGTATACTCTGAAGAGTCCAAAACATCAAAATTTACTTCCTGTCATTATATAAATTCAGCCATTTTATCAGTTATATTTAATATTAATAATCCTATATTGTATTAAAAGGTTCCTATTCCCTTATTTTCTGGTAATTAATTGAATTAGTTGTATTCTGAAACATTATTCTGAAATATATGACTCCCATGTCTAAATTTCTGAGTTTAGTCATTTTATTTTTATTTATAATTCTGAATATAATTTATTAAAATCTCTCTAAATGGTATGTGCAATTATATGGCATGATCTCAAGTTTATTTTGTCTAAACCCCTTTTGTTTATTTGCATTTAATTGAGCAATTTCTCTGTTTTGATGAAGTTTGGTTTCCATTCTTTTGGCCTATGATTTTTTAACAATTTTTCTTACAAAATAATTTACAAACAATATATGATGTGTGATACCCTCTCTGACTTTTTACAAATAGTATTATAAATTAAACATGTTTTCAAATTACACAAAAACAATTAGTATTGGTTACAATACAAACAATAGTTAACACAAAATAAAGAACATTTTTTTTTTTTTAAATAAATGGTTGTCTTCAAATCAGACATTTTGCAACAAAATTCCCATTTCCAACATGGAAATATGGTTTACAACAAAGGTTTTGTACTAACTAACATCTTAATTACTCTCTACTATTTACAAGTGGTAATTATTTTTATAGTTCTGATGTTAGTTGTTTCAGACCCAAACAAATGGCCTTATATCTAAAACATTTTTAAACATTCTTGTACTATATACATTAAAACCTTATATTTATATTCTTATTTCTAACTATTATTATAAGTAGGATTCTACAGTTTTTATACAGTCTTTTATACCTTGTCTTTGGGGAATTGTACCCTGTCATTAACAAATAAATAGTATGAACCGTTCACAAAGCACTATGAAATCTGTTTTTCTTTTTTCATGTAAAACAAAAATGTTATTTTAAACAGATTCATGTCTTATGAACAACATATTGTCACCGTACATATTTTAAGTCATTGAAAAATGCATATTTCATTGCATCCAATGTTTGTGATTGCCAAGAATGAAACACAAGGTTCATTTTTTATAATACCCAAAACTATCACTGGTTCACTTTGCACTTATATATTATGTTAATGCTAAATGGTCGTATAGTCTTATTAACATAATAAATTGGTTAACGTTTTTTCAATGGAGACCCGTTCCATGGGCACTATATCATTGTTTCATCTTAGTTCACAGGAAACTTTTACTTTATACACTCCTCTCTCTTAAATTTGTATACATGTGGTTTTTATTTCGTTATACTTTTATTTTTAGATATTTATTTTGGGGATATAGGGATTTGGGTGTCTTTTATAAGAGCATGACGTCTTCTTCAGGATGCTGCCCTCTTCTTCTTTCTTCAGTCTTCTTTTCTCCTGCCTTCTGGGACTGGTATCTTCTCCATCTGTTCTTGATGCCATCAGGTTTCTTGGGATCTTCTCCATCTTCTTCTTTAATTCAGAAATACACAACCTGTATTGGTTGATCTTGGCTTATTTTAGGGTTTCTCTTTTATTTATTCTCCCTCGTTGTGGGTTTGGTCATATTGTGTACTGCTTTGTTATTTACTATTTTATACTTCCTGGGTTATACCTTGAAAACCTTTGGTTATGAGACTGGTCTTGGATGACTCATCACTAGTAACTCCTTTTACTTGAACTTGGATTTTCATTATAATAATGATTTCTTTCCACAGTTGCTATGAATTAATCTATTTATATTAAACTTAATGCTTTCTTCCAACTTTAAATATTATAACTTCATTATTCTAATGATCAATTGCCATTCAATATTATGCATACATCTGTCACGCTACAATATATATATATATATTATAACTCTACCTCTACTACGCGTTATTGTAATGTAATGTTGTGTGTGAGTACCCACCTGCTGTCTGATCTTGCAGATTCTTCCGACTAGGGCATGTGGATTTTGGATTTGAAGTTCGCAAGCTAGTAATCTCAAATTATTACAACAACACACGAAATGGGTTACTTTAAAGGGGGAGAGTTTTGTGAGACTGGTAGGCTTTATCGTACAACAATAAAACACTGTTATATGGGGTAATAAAACGTTGTTTATTACACCAACAACACACAAGAATAGAATGGTTATAATGTTATGAATTTTCTTATAGTCTATACAATGAATCGATGTTTTTCGATTGTCTAATAGTTGAAAGAAACTGAACTCGTTCTTTGCGAGTTAATTGCAATTTAAATTTGACTTTATTAATTGATTTGAATTTAATTAAATTTATTTAATTAATTTGAATCTAAGTGTTCATGAAACAAAATATAAAACTCTAAAATTAATTTGAATAATTAGTTAAAATAAATTAGACGTGACAGTCTAGTTCACGTTATTTCATTTCTAGTGATTCTACTTCTGATCTACTGCAGTATGATCTAAGATTAGATTGTCAGTTAAGATTTGTATAGCGCTTTTATACTACTTCTATTTCTTAACTATAACTTACTAAAGCCTTAAACTGCTATACAGATTATCACAACGAATTTACTTTTTAATTACTAGAGTCTTTGCTTTTTGTTTGGCACCTGAATTATTTGAATTACAATGTTTTAATTGAAAAATAGAAAATTTGGTCTGAAAAATAAATAAATAGATTTTGCTTTCCTGTTACTGAAGAGGATGTCGTCCCGATTTGTCCCTCGTCGATTCGAGTCCTTGGTTAGAGAAAGTAATCTGCTTAGAACTGCTGGATTCGGTCGTGGAGTTCAAAATTCGGCAACACTCTGCTTCCCTGCTGTTTGTGAATATTTTAACGTCTGCTGTTGTCTGCTGGAACTGCTTCCTGTTCTCCGTCGATTTGCACGTTGCACGTCAGCGTGTGTGTGTGTGTGTGCTTCGTTCGGGCGGTCGCTCTCCTCGTCAGCTCTTAACCAATGATTTAGACGGCCTCTCTGCTGTATTCTTGAAGTCTGGTCTTGAAGTCGGGTGGATCTCTTGCGTGCTTATGACTAACTGGTAGTACACAATAAGCTTGGTTGATGTCTTGAAGAGTATCTCGCCTTTACGTAGCAATTACGAGCTATACAGATGATCTGTAGTTAGTGTGTTCGTAATTGCGTGTGTGTTGACCACGTAGAGTCTTCTTGTTGATCTTCACCGCTTTGGCTACTAGACGATCGAAGGACTACGTCTTAACTTCGTGAGTACTGACAGAAGAGTGATTTTTCCACCAGAAAACATCGCAGTAGCCGGGGCTGCATGAAATGATTTCATTGGTCGAAACACTCTCCCTACCACATAAAATTTAGAATTCCCTTAGTCCGTGAGAATGAAGTCTGGTTCCCACAGACGGAGAATAGAATTATTATCTAATATATAATTTTCCGCCGGAACCACTTTGTCGCTAAGGATATCCTGTACTTACTTAATTTTGCAATAACTTGGTTGCAAATCAAGTTGTGTGAAATCTAAAATATACAATCTGTCACAAATTATTATCTTTATAATCTACTAAAATCTCTTTACTGTATCTCTATTTTTACAGAAGTTATTTAATTATTTTAATTAACTCTTACATTTGTTAATTATATTGCATCAAATTTGCACACGTCATTATTAATATCTCGGCAAACATTTTGGCTATATTAGATTTCGTCTTTATTTATTAGTTTCCGAGATATTAATAATTAACAGTTTGGGTGTGGTCGCTTCCTTGTACAGCGAACTGATTACATAATGACCACGTGTGCGTTGCTTTACACAGCATTATTTTCAATGCGCTACATTCAAATGGAGTTTTAACTGTTAATTTTTATTTAAATATGGTTTCAGTATGCGGTAAACATATAACCCCAAATAGTTAATATTTGGTTCCGTTATATATTCCCACACCCGCTTTAAAAAAAATTGAATGTAATAATTACAGTTATTTTTTTTTTCTTAATCACTACACACATATTCTGTAATCATTATTCTTATTAACTATACATTGTATTACTTATTCTGAAGACACGTACACAAGTGTTAATGTTATTGCATTATATACAATTTAACTCTAAATACATGTATTAAAATATTACATTTGCTACTTACTGCGTATCATGTTTTTAAAACGAGTAGTACATTTGTTTATCAACAATAGCACGCGTACAAAGAATTTGCTGACAGATTTAGAACCGTTATCGCCGGGCGCGCGTCTAATTGCTTGACCTAGTTTCATATGTGGGTCAGGTAGTTATCGCGTGACGTAACTGTTTCCTGCCGCTGTTCTCGCTCACTCAATTCTATACGCTTATTATTTACCGCTATAGAAAACATTATTATTAATACACACGTTATCTATAATTATTATTAATAATATTATAAAACACAAATTATTTATTTTAAATTTAATTATTATAATACAATTACATTATCTTTTAACCGTAATATTTCGTAACCCTTTTTACGAACGGTTCGACAGTACTTCGTTAACCATCGGTCATTTTCGTCACCGGATTCTTCGTCTACGTCTTCCCACGCTGACTGTGTGGGAACGTCGTCGTCACTTTCCTGCTCTGCCGGATGTGCTTTTGTCGGTGCCCATTGTTGCATTGTGTTGACAGCCAACCACGTTTCCTTACCTTCCGGTTGAAATACTTTGTCAACTGGCGTACAAATTTCTGTATAAAATTCACTTTTCTTAAACCTAGCATTTTTTTTATTTTTACCTACTTTATTGCGATAGGTTTTGGCATAATTTATGGCGCTTCCCCCCTGGAGGCGCCCGTTTCCAAGTTTTTTGGAAACTTACGATTCTTTCTCCTCTCATTGGTGTCTTTATTACTAGGAGTATCGCTGTCTTGCTCTATTGTATCGGTCCTAGCTATCTCAACCGTTTGCATAGCTCTAATCGGGGCCCCGTCGTTACCCTTTCGATCTAGCAATATTTTGTTTGCCTTTGTATTCAAAGGTCTTATCTGGGGGTTTTGACGATGTTTGGGGTGGAGTAGAACTAGTACTCGGTCTCTGATCAGATTGCTGGTATTGTTCTCGCGTATTCTGCCCTTCAATATTTCGGCGAAAATCGGGATTATACCGCCACCCACCAAAATCAAAAACCGTCTCACTTTGGGACACTAGAATGAGGAGTTCGTCTACCGTGCGAATACCCTGCGTAAATACAGTTACTCTAATGTTATGATTAAAATGGTAGGCAAGCTTGGTGACTATGTCGATCTCCGCAAATGCTGGGGTTAAATGCTTCGCGCGCTCGACCTGCTGGATTATATAATTTTCGGCGGTAATATTCATTTTCTTGTCAAAACGGCCATATTCCAGTTCATTGCGCAGAAGTCGTTGGGTATGCGAGTTCCAGTACCGGCTTTCAAATTTTTGTTTGAACTCCACGTATGTGGACACTCTATCGCGTACAATGTTATACCACTTACGCGCCGAATCACGCATCGCGTTAACCACCCACTGTATTTTGTCTTGATCTTCTAGTCGGGAACCTACTATAGCCATTTCACTCTCACACGCTAATAAAAATTCAATGGGGTTTTCGTTATTTTCCCCCGTAAAATATACGCGATTTTTCTCATCGACAGGACCTTGTACCAAAATATTTGGAGCAGACCTCCTTCGTACCTCCTGTCGTACTTTCAAAATCTCGTCGCTTAACGTTTGTAAAACACTCTCTTTATTAGAGTCAATGTTAGATCGCGTCTCTACAATTGAAGCGTCTAATTTATCTACTCGCCGTTGCGTTTCGGTCACGTCCGCGTGAATTTTTACCTCTAGGGATTCCACCTTTTTGGAAACCTCTAGTGTTTGCTTTTCACAGCGGGTTATGTGGTCTTTGAACCGGCCTTCCATACGTGTTACTTGTTCTATAAACGATTTTTGCATAGTGGTCTCAAAAACCTTAAACCGTTCATTGATTTTAGTATCGACCGTATTTACTTTTTCGGCGATTTCCGCGACTTTCACCGTTAACTCGGTTACGCTTTCGTCTATTTTCTCGGTGGTTTGTTTATTGCTTTGCTTAATCTCGGCGTTTATGTCAGCGTTACTTTGTTCTAATGCTTCGGTTAGACTAACTCTTTGCGCTTCGATATTAGATTTTAATTCTGCGATATTTAGCTCAGCTTTGGCTGCACTCTGTTCAAATTTCGCATTCATATTAGCGGTCAAATCCGCGCTCATTTTCTCGTTCATTTGCTGTATTTGTTTAAGTATTTTATCCATATCCATTTTAAATAGACAACAATGTCAAATATACACAATTTAAAATACTAAGAACAGTTTCAAATACACACAATAACTTTACTGTTGTACACACACCAGTCACAAAACTCTTTGGGGATTGTTTAGTTGGACGCCAGCTGTTTTACGAGTTAAAACAGCAAAGTTTGTTTTACAGTAAAAATTAAATTTAAATTGAATTTAATTAATTTTCTCGATCCCCACGAGATAGGAGCGCCATTTATAACTCTACCTCTACTACGCGTTATTGTAATGTAATGTTGTGTGTGAGTACCCACCTGCTGTCTGATCTTGCAGATTCTTCCGACTAGGGCGTGTGGATTTTGGATTTGAAGTTCGCAAGCTAGTAATCTCAGATTATTACAACAACACACGAAATGGGTTACTTTAAAGGGGGAGAGTTTTGTGAGACTGGTAGGCTTTATCGTACAACAATAAAACACTGTTATATGGGGTAATAAAACGTTGTTTATTACACCAACAACACACAAGAATAGAATGGTTATAATGTTATGAATTTTCTTATAGTCTATACAATGAATCGATGTTTTTCGATTGTCTAATAGTTGAAAGAAACTGAACTCGTTCTTTGCGAGTTAATTGCAATTTAAATTTGACTTTATTAATTGATTTGAATTTAATTAAATTTATTTAATTAATTTGAATCTAAGTGTTCATGAAACAAAATATAAAACTCTAAAATTAATTTGAATAATTAGTTAAAATAAATTAGACGTGACAGTCTAGTTCACGTTATTTCATTTCTAGTGATTCTACTTCTGATCTACTGCAGTATGATCTAAGATTAGATTGTCAGTTAAGATTTGTATAGCGCTTTTATACTACTTCTATTTCTTAACTATAACTTACTAAAGCCTTAAACTGCTATACAGATTATCACAACGAATTTACTTTTTAATTACTAGAGTCTTTGCTTTTTGTTTGGCACCTGAATTATTTGAATTACAATGTTTTAATTGAAAAATAGAAAATTTGGTCTGAAAAATAAATAAATAGATTTTGCTTTCCTGTTACTGAAGAGGATGTCGTCCCGATTTGTCCCTCGTCGATTCGAGTCCTTGGTTAGAGAAAGTAATCTGCTTAGAACTGCTGGATTCGGTCGTGGAGTTCAAAATTCGGCAACACTCTGCTTCCCTGCTGTTTGTGAATATTTTAACGTCTGCTGTTGTCTGCTGGAACTGCTTCCTGTTCTCCGTCGATTTGCACGTTGCACGTCAGCGTGTGTGTGTGTGTGTGCTTCGTTCGGGCGGTCGCTCTCCTCGTCAGCTCTTAACCAATGATTTAGACGGCCTCTCTGCTGTATTCTTGAAGTCTGGTCTTGAAGTCGGGTGGATCTCTTGCGTGCTTATGACTAACTGGTAGTACACAATAAGCTTGGTTGATGTCTTGAAGAGTATCTCGCCTTTACGTAGCAATTACGAGCTATACAGATGATCTGTAGTTAGTGTGTTCGTAATTGCGTGTGTGTTGACCACGTAGAGTCTTCTTGTTGATCTTCACCGCTTTGGCTACTAGACGATCGAAGGACTACGTCTTAACTTCGTGAGTACTGACAGAAGAGTGATTTTTCCACCAGAAAACATCGCAGTAGCCGGGGCTGCATGAAATGATTTCATTGGTCGAAACACTCTCCCTACCACATAAAATTTAGAATTCCCTTAGTCCGTGAGAATGAAGTCTGGTTCCCACAGACGGAGAATAGAATTATTATCTAATATATAATTTTCCGCCGGAACCACTTTGTCGCTAAGGATATCCTGTACTTACTTAATTTTGCAATAACTTGGTTGCAAATCAAGTTGTGTGAAATCTAAAATATACAATCTGTCACAAATTATTATCTTTATAATCTACTAAAATCTCTTTACTGTATCTCTATTTTTACAGAAGTTATTTAATTATTTTAATTAACTCTTACATTTGTTAATTATATTGCATCAAATTTGCACACGTCATTATTAATATCTCGGCAAACATTTTGGCTATATTAGATTTCGTCTTTATTTATTAGTTTCCGAGATATTAATAATTAACAGTTTGGGTGTGGTCGCTTCCTTGTACAGCGAACTGATTACATAATGACCACGTGTGCGTTGCTTTACACAGCATTATTTTCAATGCGCTACATTCAAATGGAGTTTTAACTGTTAATTTTTATTTAAATATGGTTTCAGTATGCGGTAAACATATAACCCCAAATAGTTAATATTTGGTTCCGTTATAATATATATATATATATATGTCACCAAATATTTTACACAAACTATTTTACAAAAATGTACCCCTAAACTGCACTAGAGTTTTATCAAAAAAGAGTTCAAGATATTCAGTTTAGGTGAATTTTATGCAAAACAGGTGTTCGGATTTATACCAGAATTGGATGAGTAAAAAATATGCAGCTTCGGTTAAAAACTTGAATTATTTTGCCAATTATATTCTATTGTCTATAGAGAATTATTGTTTATTTTGCGTTTTTTAGGCCTACTTACCGTAGGAAACGGTTGTACCTCAGCAGTGTCTGTGTTCAGTTCACAAACTACACTATCACTTTTATTTTTAAAAATCTCACTCGCACATTCATCATCAAACTCTTCACCAGAATCAGAGTATGTATCAATATGAAGAGATGAATTTGTCCATTTTCACAGCATAAACAAAATAACTCAGGTTAACTCAATTTTATTCTTCATATTATTTGAGTTAGCAGCCATCCTTACTATTTCTTTTATAAAATTGCTAAACTGCTACAATTTTTGTTCAGACGAAGCTTTTCGTCATCTCTGACATCATCAGGTCTTGAACAAAAATTGTAGCAGCTTAGCAATTTTATAAAAGAAATAGTAACTCAATTTTGTTGAACATACAATTCACGTTAACTCACTGATATATACTATATGGATCGCGTGCTGCATTCACTGAATTCGGTCCGACCGCTGCACCAGGGGGGGGGGCAAGAACACTGCGTATGCTACAGTATATACTGTACCTGTACTGTAACGACCCAGTTAGGCCGTTACGTAAAATTTAAAAACTGGACGCTTGGCCTAGGTGGAGCGAAAATGTGCTGGAGCCCAAAGTGACAGGACTTGCAATAAAACACTTATGTGAACAGTAACAATTTTTATTAGTGCTCTTTTTGGTTAACAACATGCATTAAATTCGCATAAAATTTGCTGTAATTCAAATAATTCAAACAATTTAATTCTAATATCGATCCCCTTAATGACATCTACTGTATTTAAGTCACATGCAAATGTTTAAATTCCAGTTTTATTATGTGTTTTCAGATAATTTGAATTCTAATATCAATTATATCATCCAATAATAATATCATCTTAATGACATCTATTTGAGTTATGTAAAAATGTTTTAATTCCAGTTTTATTATATTCTATCAAGTAACTTGAATTCTAATATCAAATATATCATCTAAGAATAATATCATTTTAATCACATCTATTTAAGTTACATGCAAATGTTTAATTACAATTTTATTATATTATATTGGAAATAGCTGGGCTACTGGAACCTCTCGTTTAAGAGTCTGTCTTTATATGAAATAAATGTCAGTTACACTTGGCCCAACACCGCTGGAGTTGTTGGTGACCGTTGTAATGACTGGAATTCTCCCACCTGTGCTTTTGAAGAGCTGAACTAATACCCTGTAGACGAGTGTGCGATGCTTATTGGTGGTGAATCCGAAGTGTCCAGAAGTTCCAGGTTCATTCCGGGGCGATGTATCCTGGGTTGAGCAGCAGGAGAATGTCTGAGTCTGACGCCTTGGGGAGCTTGGTGCTATCCTGCTCTGCAGATGAAGACAGATGGAGATGTCACATCTTCGCAGTTCCTTCTCTCCCGACTGTGCGGGGACCCTATAACATTTTTTATTTGTAGTGGGCCGTCAGAAAATACAATCCACCCCTACACTCTCTCGCCACGGAACACACACACTACACTCACTGTCACAAGTATTATCAACTTTCGTTGCTCTTATTAATTTGTTTATTTTATATATTTACCCTTAAATAGCTTTACTTTTTTTTAATTCTTAAACATCTACTTTAACTTTATCACTACCAAACCTTTTACCTTTTAGGTAAAATCGCCACGTGCTCTCAGTTACCGGAAGTAACATGTAATTTAATTTACATTAGGAAAGGATCACACACACATACACAATATAGCACACATGATCCATCATTTAATTAACATTGAACAAATAATTAAGCTTACCTGAAGCGCTTTAAAGGACTACGAGATCATATTCGGATATTACATAGGCTAGTCAGAAATCGACTAGTTACTCCCTTTTGGCCGTCAGACACACCCAGTTGCAAGGTTGGAGAGGAAATGAGACGTTCAGCGAACCTACCACGGTACGTAAAACAACAATGTTGGGAATTACCGTCCATAACGCGTCAGCTGTTACAGTTGGCCGGCTTACTATATCGCGTCGCCGATCACTGTCGAAGTCTGATGAAGTCAGCATTGCCTTCCCACGGCCACACAGACAGCTTTGGTTAGGCGGCACGGTTTTTCAAATCACGCCGGAAAAATTAAAATCCCGGCACAGTACAAAGTCTGACTTTTCAGCTTTGTTATAGATTTTGTTGCTTTAACGGAGCATATTTTGCGTTAAATAGTATAGCTATGTCATTTTAACAATTAATGACTCCAAAGTGAGAGGTTTTTAATAAGTTCTTTTCCAAAATAAACACATTTGTTTCACTGTAAGATTTCAGTATTCTGACACATTATTTCAGTTTATCGCAAAGTTCTGTTGCGTTCATTAACAGCTCAGTTGCGTTCTTATTTATGAACATTTAATGTTGAAGCCAGACGAATAAAGATAAGATTAAGGGAAACAAAGAATAAAAGACGTGAGCCGTAAACCTTAAATGCAACCATAATTTATTCAAACTGAAGCATCGTATTGTTTAGCTTACGTTGGGCGTGATGCAAGGCCAATGATCCTTTGCAAAGGCTCCCACGTGCAGTAAGTGGATTCATTGTGACGTGACCGCTTCAGGTAAAAGCTTTCCCTGTACTAAGATGGAGCGGTTCTGAATTAATTTGATGCGCTGTTACTGTTATCTCCGTGATGGCGAATGGGGGTGTCTTTGTTTACGCAGTGATAAAGTAAAATCATTCATTACCGACTTTGACGTCGCTCGTCGACTTGTTTACCGACCAACTATATACTCAGTTTCCCTGTACGCACTAAGCTGGCGTATCTCGAGATGGTAGGAACCACGACGTTCCGGTTACATAGCCTGCCATCACTGTGAATTTGTTCATGAATTTCAACCATGTTTCCTTACGCTAAATGCGTTGTGCACTCTTGTGCCAGATTTTCATGTGCAGAGTAGCTAAAGGAAGCTGCTAAACTGAGTTGGCCGAATTGCTGATTGGTCATCTCGTGTAATTGACATATTCTACATGTGCAAGGGCAGGTTCTTTCAATAACATAGAAGTACCATCACGTTCATTATTTCTACGAGATAATACTTTTCCAACACTCTAAATAACCCGTGTAATATTTTTTAAATTTATTACATAGATAATGAATATATTGAATATTCTTCACAAGTATATAGAATATATTTTTGTAACAGACAACAAATCACTTATCGACAGTCCTATAGACTGTCGCCATCTTCCTATTTAGCTGCTACTCTACAGGCAGATCGGGTTGAGCGTATCTCTTCAATCATGCCTCTGAGTCATCCTACCCTCTCACCTACGACGACCCAGTACAGACGTCGGGCTCATCTGCTGCAAAGTTACACTAGATAACCATTTCCATTTCCGTCTCTATGTTCGTAAGCATCTCCTTTTCGAATGCTAATATATGACTCTACCTAACACGAACTGATCTAAATCACGGATTGCACAAACTTTTACGACTCTGTGATTACCAGACTTTCTTCATTTTTATCCAAAAATTCTTTTCGTCTTCAACTAATTTATCTAACACAATGTGAAGTATCTTATTTCATTTCTTACTAGAATTTCACTATCACCTGCATATCTCGCTCTTTTTACGTTTTGTTCTCCTGTTACTACTCATTGGATACAATTAAACGGTCTTCGGTTAATTTAGCTGAACAATCGCTTATTATTAAATTCCTCACGTCCGTTGGTTTTGCAGTATAAAATGGTTTCAGAACGTAGTCGTGTATCATTCCTAGCTAAATTTTGTATTCTTTCATTCAATCTAAGCGTTCCTGTCTAATATATTATGTATGGAAACCAATTAAAAATTATATTATAGTAACAAAAATTCATGATACTGTTAATAAATGTAAATACTTAATATGCCTCTTATTAAATTGTTTTTATTATTAAGGAAACTGGAAATTCTTAATATATTATTATTAAACAGTTAGACACGTACACTATTTGTATGTTCCTACATACGCTTTTGTGTTAATTTTAAAGGTTTTTTTTAACTTTATACAGTATAATGTTAAGAGCTTGTAACAACTTTATGATTTCGTCATTATTGGCTTTATGGATTAAGTTTATGATTAGTTTGGGAGCTTCCATTAGTTCCGCGGTGTATCAGAATTTACACGTGTTCCGAAAAAGGACATTTCGGAAGTTATTTGGTATTGAAAACTAACAGAATAATATCTCCAAACTTAGTACTATTGTGAACTTGATGCCCTAACTTGTAAAGACTCCTTTACTCTTCCTTTTGCACTCATACTCGCTTGAAGCTTGTTGAAATTTCGCTAACAAAACTGTTAGTTTTTGTGTAGTTGAATACGTTTTTAGAGAAGCTCTTTTTAAGAAATTGCAATTATTTTTCAAGCGAATACTACCTTGAATAATTAAGGTTTTGAATATATTAGCTAATATATTAATATATTAGCGAGCAAAAAGTTAACGTTTTGTAGTATATCCACTTATGAACATACACAAGAGCATAACAAAATATATATTGTGTTGGAAGAAAGATGTTAGTGTCTTCAGACTGAAATATAAGAACTATCATCTTCATTAGAAATGGAAGCATGGAAAATGCAGACAGATTAAGACTACAGAGAGAGAGAGAGAGAGAGAGAGAGAGAGAGAGAGAGAGAGAGAGAGAGAGAGAGAGAGAGAGAGAGTGAGGGAGGGAGAGGGAGAGCGGGAAAGAGAGAGAGAGAGACAGACAGGCAGAGTGCGAGAGAGAGAGAGAGAGAGTTGTTAAAAACCATATTTTAATCTAGTGCTTCAATGAAGGAAAGACAAAAATAATAAATTAATTATTTCTTTCTAAAGCGGGGGCTTTGACAAGATTTACAGCATGTACACTTTTGGCATGAAAATTAAATAAACAAGTTGAAGAAGATAGAAAGAGAAGAAGAAGAAGTTAATCAACTTAAAAGTTGGCACAGTTTGTGATTAACACAGTGGGCTGGTTGGTTTTTATTTAAAGAGATTATTAAAATAACTGTAATTTTTGTGTTGTTGACAGAGACAAAGTTTGCGCCGTAAAACAAAACAACAAAGAGAGAGCGCTGCAGATACAAGTGCTATGTATTATAATGGGCGCGGGGCGGGGCGGGCCGGGCTGTACTCGAATTTTCTGCATCAAAACACTTTCCCTGGAAAGTTGCTTGTTGTGTACAGACGTTCACTTTTTGCCCGTTTCGCTCGCCCCCCCCCCTCCCCGCCGTTTCTGTTGCACGTTCGGGCGACAAAGATGTAAAGGAATTTTATTGAGCATAAAGCCGGAGACAGTGGCGTCATATTGGACCAATAACTCCACTTGATCATCGTCACTTGACTCCCCCTCCGGTCTTCTAACGTCATCGCTTCCATCACTCCTATATGGCAGATGGGGTATCTCCTACGCTGTTTATTCCGCCCACGTTACAAGAATTACCTCTTTGCTCCGTTCTACATCTTGTCAGTTGCAATTTAAGGAAATAGATTCTCCCATGTTCCCATGTTTCAGATACTTAGTAACAAATACTCAGGTACCTTCAGTATTAGTGTCCATAAAATATGCTATTCATTCCTACGATAGACTCAAAAGGCACAAGCTATTAGACTTACTATTCAGGTTTATCTAATAACGTATTATCTGTATTTTCTGTGATATCTGTTCTGTATGTTTTTGTGTTCGTGTCATTAATAAATGTTAATGTCAACCTGTATATGTGCCTTATGGGCCCAGTGTTTAACATTTGAACTTATTGTATCATGCCAGCAGGAAGTGGAAGTGATTTTTGTTCATTTGTTTACATGTTTTATCATTTAGTTTTGTATTTTGTGTACCTCTTTAATCTATTATCAAAAACAAGAAGAGCTGTCAATGGTCAGCTCTTCATAATCCTATATGTGTGTTGTCAGCCAATTTGTTAAATGTTCGCTTAGTTGAAAAATTACAGTTCACGAATAATTAAAAAAAATCTTACGATAAACAGCTCCCATTAGTGTACGCAACAGTAATAACAGAATCTTGTTATTAGTAATGTGAATATTTTCCTTACGTTATTTAACAATTTACAAATGATTGTATACATTATTCCTACGCGGAACCAGTTTTTTTTAATAAAAAATGTATTTTAATTTTGTCCTTTTTGATTTAATTAGTTTTCTTGTTGTGAGATTCGTCAAAGGCGGCCGCTGGAAGAGCTGTCAGTTTTGTTTTTGGAGTTAGTGTCGTTCTTTAAAATTGTTGACAGATCATGTTGTATGATGCATTCAAAGAGTATGTAGTGTCTGTTTATTGCTTATAATGCGTTTAAATTTATTTAGAATGTAGTTTTATATGTTTTGTGTGTTTGTATATTTCCACAAACAAAGGTAAGAGCAGCTGGAAACATACTCGTACATCATGGACAACAAAACCCACATTTTAAAGTTTATTTCAGAACTTCAGCTTTCCGGTAGCGTTAGTTTATGTTTATTATTACTTCAGCCGTATGTGTAGTTCCTCAATAAATTAAATTGAATTAATTTAAAATAAATTTAAATTTAATTGAAGTTATTTAAATTATTTAAATGAAATTCAATTAGATTTATTGTCCCGCAACCTAAATTAACATCCTAAATTAAATTTTTTCTCATCATCATCCTTATCTAACATACGTTACCGTTACACGATGATCTGCTCAAGTATCTTGCCCTTGGGCGTCTCAAACTACTCCGTCCTTTTTACAACTTTGCTAGTCTTGTAAATCCCTACCCTTGAAATTGGTTACGTTATCTCGTCTACTGGAACGCTTCTTTGTATAGATATATTAGCAACCATTTGGCAAGATCTTCGTAAGCGACATTTGATATATCTTTTAAAATTTATAATTTCACAAACCCATACTAGTCGAATGTTTTACTGCTTTGCTCCGACACATCAAAAACCTACTGTCATTACGTCAGCGTGTGTACAGTGACATATCAATATACGATATTTTGAACATATTTGTGGCTGTCTTTTGAATTGCTTGAATTGATGGCATACACATCACATCAATGAGTTTCATTATCACTATTGGTTATGCCCTATTCTGGTCATAACCTGCCAGGAAATGGCTTGACCGCGAATGGTAGTTCGTGAACAGAAAGTAGCGAGGTTGGGTGGAGCGCCTTACAGAGTGAAATTCGCTCCACATCAAATCATTGGTGTCTACAGCGTCAGTTCGACTCAGGTAAACGTCTGTGCCTTTATTATTTAAAGAACGGTTGTGACGTCTACGGAGAATATGATGTAACAGAATAATGGTAACCGATCATAATGTTGTCGTAGAAAAGTAATCCAGTAGCAGGCAATGCTACCACTGCTGCTCGTGTGACCTTACAACAAAAGTAATGGTATGGTGGTATGGGCCAGTCCCCAGCGATAGCCCATATTATTGTAATCCAGTTGCAGGCAATGCTACCACTGCTGCTCGTGTGACCTTACAACAATAGTAATGGTATGGTGGTATGGGCCAGTCCCCAGCGATAGCCCATATTATTGTAATCCAGTTGCAGGCAATGCTACCACTGCTGCTCGTGTGACCTGACAACAATAGTAATGGTATGGTGGTATGGGCCAGTCCCCAGCGATAGCCCATATTATTGTAATCCAGTTGCAGGCAATGCTACCACTGCTGCTCGTGTGACCTGACAACAAAAGTAATGGTATGGTGGTATGGGCCAGTCCCCAGCGATAGCCCATATTATTGTAATCCAGTTGCAGGCAATGCTACCACTGCTGCTCGTGTGACCTGACAACAAAAGTAATGGTATGGTGGTATGGGCCAGTCCCCAGCGATAGCCCATATTATTGTAATCCAGTTGCAGGCAATGCTACCACTGCTGCTCGTGTGACCTGACAACAAAAGTAATGGTATGGTGGTATGGGCCAGTCCCCAGCGATAGCCCATATTATTGTAATCCAGTTGCAGGCAATGCTACCACTGCTGCTCGTGTGACCTGACAACAATAGTAATGGTATGGTGGTATGGGCCAGTCCCCAGCGATAGCCCATATTATTGTAATCCAGTTGCAGGCAATGCTACCACTGCTGCTCGTGTGACCTGACAACAATAGTAATGGTATGGTGGTACGGGCCAGTCCCCAGCGATAGCCCATATTATTGTAATCCAGTTGCAGGCAATGCTACCACTGCTGCTCGTGTGACCTGACAACAATAGTAATGGTATGGTGGTACGGGCCAGTCCCCAGCGATAGCCCATATTATTGTAATCCAGTTGCAGGCAATGCTACCACTGCTGCTCGTGTGACCTGACAACAATAGTAATGGTATGGTGGTACGGGCCAGTCCCCAGCGATAGCCCATATTATTGTAATCCAGTTGCAGGCAATGCTACCACTGCTGCTCGTGTGACCTGACAACAATAGTAATGGTATGGTGGTATGGGCCAGTCCCCAGCGATAGCCCATATTATTGTAATCCAGTTGCAGGCAATGCTACCACTGCTGCTCGTGTGACCTGACAACAATAGTAATGGTATGGTGGTATGGGCCAGTCCCCAGCGATAGCCCATATTGTAATCCAGTTGCAGGCAATGCTACCACTGCTGCTCGTGTGACCTGACAACAATAGTAATGGTATGGTGGTATGGGCCAGTCCCCAGCGATAGCCCATATTATTGTAATCCAGTTGCAGGCAATGCTACCACTGCTGCTCGTTTGACCTGACAACAATAGTAATGGTATGGTGGTATGGGCCAGTCCCCAGCGATAGCCCATATTATTGTAATCCAGTTGCAGGCAATGCTACCACTGCTGCTCGTGTGACCTGACAACAAAAGTAATGGTATGGTGGTATGGGCCAGTCCCCAGCGATAGCCCATATTATTGTAATCCAGTTGCAGGCAATGCTACCACTGCTGCTCGTGTGACCTGACAACAAAAGTAATGGTATGGTGGTATGGGCCAGTCCCCAGCGATATCCCATATTATTGTAATCCAGTTGCAGGCAATGCTACCACTGCTGCTCGTGTGACCTGACAACAAAAGTAATGGTATGGTGGTATGGGCCAGTCCCCAGCGATAGCCCATATTATTTTAATCCAGTTGCAGGCAATGCTACCACTGCTGCTCGTGTGACCTGACAACAATAGTAATGGTATGGTGGTACGGGCCAGTCCCCAGCAATAGCCCATATTATTGTAATCCAGTTGCAGGCAATGCTACCACTGCTGCTCGTGTGACCTGACAACAATAGTAATGGTATGGTGGTATGGGCCAGTCCCCAGCGATAGCCCATATTATTGTAATCCAGTTGCAGGCAATGCTACCACTGCTGCTCGTGTGACCTGACAACAATAGTAATGGTATGGTGGTACGGGCCAGTCCCCAGCGATAGCCCATATTATTGTAATCCAGTTGCAGCCAATGCTACCACTGCTGCTCGTGTGACCTGACAACAATAGTAATGGTATGGTGGTATGGGCCAGTCCCCAGCGATAGCCCATATTATTGTAATCCAGTTGCAGGCAATGCTACCACTGCTGCTCGTGTGACCTGACAACAATAGTAATGGTATGGTGGTACGGGCCAGTCCCCAGCGATAGCCCATATTATTGTAATCCAGTTGCAGGCAATGCTACCACTGCTGCTCGTGTGACCTGACAACAATAGTAATGGTATGGTGGTATGGGCCAGTCCCCAGCGATAGCCCATATTATTGTAATCCAGTTGCAGGCAATGCTACCACTGCTGCTCGTGTGACCTGACAACAATAGTAATGGTATGGTGGTACGGGCCAGTCCCCAGCGATAGCCCATATTATTGTAATCCAGTTGCAGGCAATGCTACCACTGCTGCTCGTGTGACCTGACAACAATAGTAATGGTATGGTGGTACGGGCCAGTCCCCAGCGATAGCCCATATTATTGTAATCCAGTTGCAGGCAATGCTACCACTGCTGCTCGTGTGACCTGACAACAATAGTAATGGTATGGTGGTACGGGCCAGTCCCCAGCGATAGCCCATATTATTGTAATCCAGTTGCAGGCAATGCTACCACTGCTGCTCGTGTGACCTGACAACAATAGTAATGGTATGGTGGTACGGGCCAGTCCCCAGCGATAGCCCATATTATTGTAATCCAGTTGCAGGCAATGCTACCACTGCTGCTCGTGTGACCTGACAACAATAGTAATGGTATGGTGGTATGGGCCAGTCCCCAGCGATAGCCCATATTATTGTAATCCAGTTGCAGGCAATGCTACCACTGCTGCTCGTGTGACCTGACAACAATAGTAATGGTATGGTGGTATGGGCCAGTCCCCAGCGATAGCCCATATTGTAATCCAGTTGCAGGCAATGCTACCACTGCTGCTCGTGTGACCTGACAACAATAGTAATGGTATGGTGGTATGGGCCAGTCCCCAGCGATAGCCCATATTATTGTAATCCAGTTGCAGGCAATGCTACCACTGCTGCTCGTTTGACCTGACAACAATAGTAATGGTATGGTGGTATGGGCCAGTCCCCAGCGATAGCCCATATTATTGTAATCCAGTTGCAGGCAATGCTACCACTGCTGCTCGTGTGACCTGACAACAAAAGTAATGGTATGGTGGTATGGGCCAGTCCCCAGCGATAGCCCATATTATTGTAATCCAGTTGCAGGCAATGCTACCACTGCTGCTCGTGTGACCTGACAACAAAAGTAATGGTATGGTGGTATGGGCCAGTCCCCAGCGATAGCCCATATTATTGTAATCCAGTTGCAGGCAATGCTACCACTGCTGCTCGTGTGACCTGACAACAAAAGTAATGGTATGGTGGTATGGGCCAGTCCCCAGCGATAGCCCATATTATTTTAATCCAGTTGCAGGCAATGCTACCACTGCTGCTCGTGTGACCTGACAACAATAGTAATGGTATGGTGGTACGGGCCAGTCCCCAGCAATAGCCCATATTATTGTAATCCAGTTGCAGGCAATGCTACCACTGCTGCTCGTGTGACCTGACAACAATAGTAATGGTATGGTGGTATGGGCCAGTCCCCAGCGATAGCCCATATTATTGTAATCCAGTTGCAGGCAATGCTACCACTGCTGCTCGTGTGACCTGACAACAATAGTAATGGTATGGTGGTACGGGCCAGTCCCCAGCGATAGCCCATATTATTGTAATCCAGTTGCAGCCAATGCTACCACTGCTGCTCGTGTGACCTGACAACAATAGTAATGGTATGGTGGTATGGGCCAGTCCCCAGCGATAGCCCATATTATTGTAATCCAGTTGCAGGCAATGCTACCACTGCTGCTCGTGTGACCTGACAACAATAGTAATGGTATGGTGGTACGGGCCAGTCCCCAGCGATAGCCCATATTATTGTAATCCAGTTGCAGGCAATGCTACCACTGCTGCTCGTGTGACCTGACAACAATAGTAATGGTATGGTGGTATGGGCCAGTCCCCAGCGATAGCCCATATTATTGTAATCCAGTTGCAGGCAATGCTACCACTGCTGCTCGTGTGACCTGACAACAATAGTAATGGTATGGTGGTACGGGCCAGTCCCCAGCGATAGCCCATATTATTGTAATCCAGTTGCAGGCAATGCTACCACTGCTGCTCGTGTGACCTGACAACAATAGTAATGGTATGGTGGTACGGGCCAGTCCCCAGCGATAGCCCATATTATTGTAATCCAGTTGCAGGCAATGCTACCACTGCTGCTCGTGTGACCTGACAACAATAGTAATGGTATGGTGGTATGGGCCAGTCCCCAGCGATAGCCCATATTATTGTAATCCAGTTGCAGGCAATGCTACCACTGCTGCTCGTGTGACCTGACAACAATAGTAATGGTATGGTGGTATGGGCCAGTCCCCAGCGATAGCCCATATTATTGTAATCCAGTTGCAGGCAATGCTACCACTGCTGCTCGTGTGACCTGACAACAATAGTAATGGTATGGTGGCATGGGCCAGTCCCCAGCGATAGCCCATATTATTGTAATCCAGTTGCAGGCAATGCTACCACTGCTGCTCGTGTGACCTTACAACAATAATAATGGTATGGTGGTATGGGCCAGTCCCCAGCGATAGCCCATATTATTGTAATCCAGTTGCAGTCAATGCTACCACTGCTGCTCGTGTGACCTTACAACAATAATATAATAATGGTATGGTAGTATGGGCCAGTCCCCAGCGACAGCCCATATTATTGTAATCCAGTTGCAGGCAATGCTACCACTGTTGCTCGTGTGACCTGACAACAATAATATAATAATGGTATGGTGGTATGGGCCAGTCCCCAGCGATAGCCCATATTATTGTAATCCAGTTGCAGGCAATGCTACCACTGCTGCTCGTGTGACCTTACAACAATAGTAATGGTATGGTGGTATGGGCCAGTTCCCAGCGATAGCCCATATTATTGTAATCCAGTTGCAGGCAATGCTACCACTGCTGCTCGTGTGACCTTATAACAATAGTAATGGTATGGTGGTATGGGCCAGTCACCAGCGATAGCCCATATTATTGTAATCCAGTTGCAGGCAATGCTACCACTGCTGCTCGTGTGACCTTATAACAATAGTAATGGTATGGTGGTATGGGCCAGTTACCAGCGATAGCCCATATTATTGTGGGGGCTGTGTTGAGTTTGGGAAAAATTATGCCTAATGGCCTTTTTCATCAGTAGTCTGTGTCATAAATCATCTGTGTTTATTGTTAAGTCCATTAGGATGAGAACTTATCCAACTTATGAGTTGATACAAAGTTTTCACGACGTTATAATTTTATGGGCCAATGGATGAGAGGGAGAGAAAGAGTGAGTGAGCAAGGAAAGTGGGTGTATGTGTTTGTGTGTATCAGACCATAAGTAACAACAACATTTACTTTGGCAACAAAGTGATGTTGAACACGCCCATCGAAGACTTGTCAGAACCAATCTTTAAATAAAACTAGTCTGGTGTAGACAAATTATGTCACTTGTAGAATAAATAGAAAACAATAAACATACATAATTACACAATTAGCGTACCACTATGTAATAAATATTAATCATGTGGTAAATAAAGTTTATAACGAAACGTTTGGAATAAATGCAAATTTTACGTTATATAAATCTACGATCCCGGCCATTATTATCATGTAGGATAAATAGATAATTTTAAACTTTAAGAATTGAGCAATTAGTAATTTTGTTCAGTTATTCAAAACTGTAATATGGAAAAACACTGTACTAAAAGTTTCGACGTTTTGTATTTTATTTTATTTACTTATCAGGTCACTGATACATCGTAAATCATTAGCGATCACAAAATGAATGTAACAGTGATTACATAAGAATAAACTAGAAATGATTACATACGTGATAGAAGTAGGAACCAATTCAAATTATTGAATTTTTAATTTTTATAAATATTAAAATATTTAATTACGTTTTATAATTTTAATTGTATAAAACAATATTTTTTCGTTAATACAAAATTTTACTTCGAATATATATTGACTCAAAATTGTTTACATGAATCACTGTCTTTTAAAACCTGAAAAGTAGTTTACTAAAAGATATAGGCTACCTGTTTGATTCAATTTACCTAAGTTTATTTCATTTGCTTAAATTGTGTTGCTTATTACCTGTTTTTGAAGAGTATTAAAATATATTTTAATTAACATCAAAATAACATGTGATAATGGATGCCAACAATAATTTAAAATACTGTAGCACCTATACAGTAGGCCTACTGTAGCACCTATACAGTACTGTAGCACCTATATAATACTGTAGCACCTATACAGTACTGTAAACCTCTACCACACATTCTTGTAATTCTGACAATTGCTCACGTGCTCATCTACACATTCGCACGAAGTGTCCAGAAACTGAAGGTACACAAAGGCTTTAAAATTTATAAATTTTAAACTTATAATTAATTAAATACATATAAATTTATGTATATTACTATATATGTAAATATGATTCTCCATTAATCATTCGTTACTCCCTAGAAGCCGACCAGCTTTTGTATCTCGGAATCACAGAAGTCTGCCGCCAGTCCTTTGAAACACATCACGACTTTATCTTTCACCTATAATTAGCCTCGAATTTCTTCTACTCAGGTATTTCTTTAGACGAAGAAATGAGAAAGATCACTTGACATGATGTTTGAGGTTATGCTATAGATGATCAAAAACATACCATTTCTAAATGTCGAGTAGCGCAGAAAAGACGCGTCCTAAACGGGGCCGAGCGTTGTCGTGGAGCGGGTAAGCCTCGTGTCAGGATTCCCTTCATTTGTCTGAATCCACCTCAGACTGATGACGACAAAATCTAGAGCCAGTTTTGTCTTCTGGAGAACGCCTCTCCTGTGCCAAGATTCTGAAGCCACATCTTTTTGCCTGAATTCGATATTTTGAAATCTGTATGGTGCGATTGCAATGGTTGATGCTTTGATTCGGGAAATTAAGGTTTATCCACATTTAAAGCAGAGTGCAGGAACTCGGTCTTCTGCCCTTTAATAATGTGCGAGGAACGTGGGACAGCAACTTCTCTTTTTTGTTAAACGTTTGCGCACCCAAATTTGCATTTAATTTTTTGTAGCTTAATCCTGTCTTTGTAGTTTCAAGATTTATAATCTCAGTCACTTCTTAACTGATATCATTAACTATCAGTTGACTACTATTATTCATTTGTCATCAAGCAGGTAGTCAGAGACCATACATAGCCAACCAGTTTTTATGATCTTCACTCCTTCCTCCCGCACACCTTCATGCCATCTGAATGCCACTATAAACATTTGTGTTTTGACTATGAATATGCGCCGGCAACTCACTCTTGCGTTTACAAAACGTATTACAGAACGAACAGTGCATTTGACAGGAGTTTGGACCGATTTCAGGATTTTAAACCGATGTTTAAAAACTCTGCCGTTTTTAAAATGCACGCCCATAACACGAACTAATTGAATAAAGTTTATAGGCATCGACTAAAAATAGCAGCATTGATACCATTATCCCCAGTACACAATTTTTCATCACCTGGATTTTTTTTCTTTACTTTCCGCACATACTTTGTAGACTATCTACTAAACTGGAACGAATTTTAGTGAACAGGCTGAGCAGGTTAGTTAAAAACAAGGTTAGAGCTAAAAGGAAGAGAATTGAATGTTGTTATATATTTTAATTAAATATGGAAATCGTGTCATGAGTTGAAAGGGATATTATGATTTTTGTCGAAATATAAGATATAAATGAATATTGAGTATCTCGACCTACAAGACACAGAATAGGCAATCTCGATTAAAGATTTAAATAATTTAAAGAACACTGCAATTTGTGTGTGTGCATGTGTCCGCGCACGTTAAAGACATTTTCTTGTTAAAGAGAAAAAATGCGAAGACGAAGTAGGCCTACTGTATATATAATGTGATGTAGAGGGGAAGGCTGCACTCGAATTTTCCGCATCAAATCACTTGCTGGGGAGTTATTTGTTATATACAAACGATCAGTGCGGCCAACCGTCCCACGTGCTACATGATTCCACATGTTTCTGCTTTATGAAGTAAGGGAATTTCATGTGAATTTTTGGTCCGATGACACACTGAACCAAATGATTCCACACACTTCAATATTGCATGCAAGTCGATAAATGCCAGTATTAGATTCCTTTGTAAATTTAAGGGTCATAATGGTTAAATATGTATACTCTTGACTCGTGTCTTATTTTTTTTCTTTGACAGTCCTTTCTGTGGGTGAGATTTGTTTTGTGGTGAATAGGCCTCCATATAAACTCCACAAATATATTTTATAATTTACTCACATAGTTCCGTCCGATTACTTCTGTCATGGAACGTTTCTTAAATTACTCATTTTAGAT
This sequence comes from Magicicada septendecula, assembly GCA_034769895.1. Lineage (NCBI taxonomy): Eukaryota > Metazoa > Arthropoda > Insecta > Hemiptera > Cicadidae > Magicicada > Magicicada septendecula. Next base: position 460,305,583 of record CM068373.1, read on the forward strand.
AGGTTAAATTTGTTAACGATATTTCGATATTTGCAAGACGACAGACATTAAAGTTTCCTTAGCTAGTTTCGGGTCCTCATCTTTTATTCAAAGCAAGTAACTGATTAAATTTGTTAGATAATTTTCTTTATTAAATTTTTCTTTTTTAAAGAATACTTTTTTATGAACTCCGGCAGGTATCATATTAATATTTACTGTTCCAGTAGGTTTGCTGGTTTGGGTGATTCGGGAGAGGCCAGCAACGTGAGGGGCATGTTATAATATAGCTTTATGGAAAATAAAAAAGAAGCTAAATCTCCTTTATTGTTGTAAAAATGGATGTTATCATAGTATAGCACTAGACAATTTCTTCTTCTTCTTCTTCTTCTTCTTCTTCTTCTTCTTCTTCTTCTTCTTCTTCTTCTTCTTCTTCTTCTTCTTCTGTGGACATTACTATCCGTTGCGCACACCCTGGTCTGACCATCTCTTCTTTGCTCTTCCAATTTTCCGCCGTCCTTTCCGATAATAAACCAAAATTGTTTTTCTTATCCTGTTGTTCTGCATCCTTTCAACATGGTCGGTCCAACCCTGTCTGTATTGCTTTATCCTCCCGCTTAGGTTGTATATTCCAAGCATGTTCCTTCTATCGTCATTTCTTAGCCGCTCCCTCCGTGATACTGCTAGTACTGATCATAAAAAGCTCATTTCACTAGCCTCACTAGACATTTTCTAACAGATAATATAAATCTATGAATTTAAGTAAACAAAATCCATAATTTAAAGATAAAATAAAAATTTTGGTTTGAATTGGGCTTTAGCGTATAAATAAGTGTAAAAAAATTGAAAAAGACTACAAAAATCAATGAACAATTAATCATTATAGAAACATAAAGTCCTTAGTTGGACAATCTGATAATAAAATGTTTTTATCCTATAGGGCCCGCGAACATTGCAACCAAAGGTTATAGAGTTTGCCGTGAAAAAGCATATGTTGGTCCTGTTACTATACGTTAAACTACTTTAATTTTTAAGTTCATTATTACATTTATAGAATACAAAGAAAAAAACAAGTAGGAAAAAATAACAAAATTAAAACTGACAATCTAGCGAACTGAGGACAGAAAGATGGATAAATTAATAAAGGGCATGTAAGAAAATGTGTGCATGGTCCAATGTATGTAACGTTATTATTATTTATTATTATTACTTACAAGTGAGAGTACAGAAATTATAAGTTGTATTGTAGTCATTTTTCAATAGGCACACATGGCAGCTGTAAACCTGTATACAGCAGATGTTTTGTACATAAAAAAAACTTTTAGAAATTTTCCCAGGGTAGGCTAAAAGATTCCACAGTCATTCTTAAGAAGGGTGACTATCGAAGAGGCAATGATCGTAAACTGTAGTCCATGTGATGTTAAGAGGTACTCAAGTACTTTATGACAGGATTCTTAAATTGAGTAAGTAAATTTAGTAATCGATTTAAGTAAATTTCAAGAATTATTATAAAACAAGAAAATTGTATAAAGTGTTGAATTATTTGTAAAGCTAACGGCCAATAAATTGTTTTCAGAGAATAACGGTTCATTTTAATGATTCAACTTCAGCCCCGAAGCCACAACAACAACAATTGTAGCCTAACATCCACTCGGTAGTTACAGCATTGTTTATAATATGACTGTTCATAGACATCGATTCAAATATATTGTAACGTGTCAATTGTTTAATAAAAAGCAAAATATCATCAAACTAACGATTTAGTGAGAATAACGGCAAAGACATGTTACTATTAAAGCACAAAAATTACTTTTACTACTGGACAAACACGACAGTCGAGATGTGCAGGTAAACTGGAGGAAACCGTGAGTGTAGGACGTAATGCTGGGCGAAAATTACGTCTTGGGAAGTGATTAAAAATAATTAACATATGTTGGAAACATTTGAGAGAAAAGATTTTGCACACCTGAGTGAAGTGGATTAGAAAAGTATTAAACTGCTTAGGGCATTAGAGAAGAGTGTCCAACTATAACTTATGAACAGTGAAATGAGCCGGTAGATACTGGTTTTTTAGTTTAACACCTGTAAATCATTCTAAAGGAAATATTTCATAGACACATGAAAATACATACAGATAAATTTCATGTTCTTATGAATAAACAATAAATTTACTTTGTGTGTGTTTGTGTTCACATACATGGTGGATTCTTAGCGTGTGGTCAGCGGTTACGTTTGTGGCGAGCGCCTGTATTTACGGTCTGTTCACATAATCTGTAGCCGTATTCCATTTTAACAGTATCTGGACAGCTGCCAGTCTCTGTATCTATATGTACAGATATTCTCACATCTTTTATGATTTACTCAAGTATGTTCAGTTGTTTTGTGTGTCGTTCACTCGTCGTTCTACGCTGTTATTCGGCCCAATCAGACGTCGCGTCGTCTACTTACTGTTAAGGCGTTACGACAGGCTGGCTGAGGTAAGCGGGCCTTAGTCAGTAACAATGTGACATCGGTACATGAAACACACACCATCCCCTCCCTGTCGTTCAGCTCGTCACTGTACATGGCTAAAACAGAATAGATTATCTTTTACGGCGGTCTGATATAACATCGCGCAATACGGCTAGATGGCGCTACTTTACCATGAACGTATTCCTTGAGGAAAGATAAGGATGGTGCGTTGGTAAATGGTAAAGGCGCAGAGAATAACATAAAACATTTATCTTTTTTTTATAACAAGTTTAAATCAAATAAACTTTTCTTTTAACTTTAAATCTTCAAGAACCTTGTATGCGTTTCATTAATAGCGCTAACAAAAATCTTTCAGAAAACGAAATAACGTATTTTAAATAAAAAAATTAAAATACCTGATTTAGTGTAATAACTTACTTGTTTCATCTTTTTTCACCTTCCATTAACTCACAGATATTATTAGAAATCACTTCCAGAGCACAATATTTTTACCAAACTTTGACTTAACAAGAAACATTTTTACTTATTATTTAATTAAATAAAATAACACTATAAACAATAACAATATTTTTAAGCAAATAAAATATCAGTTTAACAAAACACAATAATAGAAAACACACTCACAGAATTATTAAATGTAGTTTTAAATACGATTTAATAACAATACAGACCAACAACTAAATTTTAATTAATTTATCTTGAAAACTTAAGTTATTATCATGACTCTGATATGATAGGTCAGACCATCAAAATACTGCAATATATTTAAAAAATGTATAATTTATTCTTGTGATAAAAGTGTTATTTATTACTGATAAAATAAAGTGTACAAGAATAAGGTGGGCAGATATAAATGTAAATAAAAAACATATTTCTTCTGTATAGTCGATTAGTTATGGCGGACGTGTAAACAGTACTGACTGTTTTAAAAACGTGTTAAATTGTACCAATTTGTAGTACAGAGTTTATCAGTATTAAAAGAGTTGATAAACTGATATTGCGCAGTCAACAGCTAGCATTCGGTTGCAATACTGATCGTTACACTTGACTGAAGGAGTCATATTTTATTTCAGAAGAGTAAATTTCTAAGAATTGAAGTTTCTTGGGAACGATGGTGTTGTCGTTTATGCATAGAATTTTTCTAAACAGTTTCCGTCGTCTTTACTATGAATACTCATTTACATGGTAAACGCTCGTGCCGTAGGAAACACAAATTAAGTTTCATACCATGGACTAGGCTCGGCTAGGGGTTTACGGGGTAGCCGGTGAATTATGGACCGTGCGTTAAGCGAAACGGAAATTAGGTGGTTAAGGGTCGGACAGTTAACGTTTGGGGCCAAGCGTCGAAATACATACGGGATTCGTCGTGTGGAAGGCTCACTCATGTAACCAACTGAAGCACTGTTAAGGACAATGCAGATTTGTGCTATATCTCGAAGCGGTTAATACCAGAATGTGGTTAATACGTATTAAAAAATATAATCGCATGGATCGCAATTTCTAAACAGTGAATAAGTGGTATAACACCAGAAAAATAGTTGCTTGGAACTTTATTAACTGTTTAAATGAACAAAGATATGTGTATACACTGTTTTTCAAATTAAGAAGCTATTCAACTCACACTATCGCTAAAAACAATTAATATCGTCTAGTTATAAATGCCAGTACACAGTATTTAACACTTTACAATAGATACCGCATACCAGATGACGCGCGCCGATTATCAGAATCTTTCGAAACACCCAATCTATACTCACCCAAGGTGACCTGTATGGTGTAATAACATCACTAAACAATTCCACGATGATCCCGACGATGCGTGGAGAATAAACATATTAGGTCCTTTTAATATGCCTTTTCGTTGACGCGTATAAAGATGTCAACAACACCACGGTGACCAGAATTAAGTACCTTAGTAAGAAGTAAGTAAACAAAAGCTATTTAGCGGTATCGGAACTGTACATTTATCCATTCCTGCAGTACATTTTTGATGTTATATATAATATGCGATTGTATTGATATATTACGATGTGGAAAAGAAGAAGTGTAGGCTACTAATTGTAAATAGACCTATTACTTAATGCAAAGCGAAAATACGTGTTGTTTTCATTTGTGAGGTTAGGTGACAACGGTTTTTGGTTTACTGCTGAAATAAATAAAAGCCATGGTTGAGGAAAACATAACGTTTAATGTGTTATATAATGCTTCTAACACAGTAACACTTAAAATAAAGAATTTAGCGTTTTCGATACAGGTGCATTTTAAATATCTCCAAAGGCTTTATAAACGGGTAGTTTTAAATCTCCAAAGGCTGTTGCACCACCATAATAATTTAGTACAAGTTAAAATAGTACAAGTGTTGAAAACAGCTTTGGAGAGAATTTGACTAATGAGTACAAAATTGTTATACGAACTGACAGAACGCCATGTAGACATAGACAATAAAAATTATATTAAAGTACTTATTAAAAGTCAAATATTCGCGTGCGAAGCCGCGGGTAACAGCTAGTTAAACTAAGGTCAAACTAAAGATATCACGTGTTATTATAAGCTAACAAATTGTAATTGCCTAGGTTATGACATTACGGGACGGAAAATTCAATATAATAACCCACTAATATACGAAATGTAATCATATTTGTAGGACAACGTAAAGAATATTAAAGAACGAACGGTTCGTGGGGGAGACAGGCGAGCAGATAAGCTCACGCACTTGAGGTTTTATGGTCGTTCGAACTTTAATATGTCAAAGTGACACACATAATCACTTGGGGAAATTCAAGCCTTTTAAACACATGCTTAGAAGCCATGAAGGGATGCAGTTTGAGAGATGGCCTTAAGACGTTTTCTGTTTTATACGCATTATGGAAGAAACCCGAGGCTCACGTGAAACGATTTCTGAGTGAGCATTCGTATGCGTACGACTGTGGTCACGGTTACTGCCATTAAAACCGTAAATAGACAGTTTCAATCTCTGCTATACCTGAATTTAGAAAACAGAAGAAAATGATTGCATTTGATAATATTACAAACTGGAAAAATAAAATTTTACCATAGTTACAACAGAAAATATTATTTCTTAAATGTATTTCCGATTGGCTTATAAACTTACAGAAATTTATTTAAAACATTTGTGTCCAAATCCTTTTTATGTTTATAAAATTTTGCTTTCTCAATCCAAATAACTTTGAGGTTTCGTTTTAAAATTTGTTTTCGGTTAGAATTCGATGTTTGGTTTACCAAATGTGCCTTGCTATTCTTCTGCGTCCACTTTTTCCTGCGTGTCTTACGTGTTCCTGTATTCTCATTGCATTTCGCCCACCGTTACGAAATGTAATGTCTTTGCATTTCGCCCACCATTAGATATCAAAAGTTAATGACGACATTATGCTAACAGCAGATTCATCTTGATAATTATTTTAATATACGATTGGTTCGTATTTCAATGATATACGATTGAACGTGATATACTTATTGCTTCTCAAACGTGAGATATTTATGTTTTGAAATTAGTGAAATAGACTACTCAGACGACGAAATAGAACTGTTTTGCCTCAACAAAAGCACATACAATGTGGTGTATTCTTCCCTATCCCTGTAATATTCTGTTATAGTTGAAAAATTAATTTAAACAAAGTAAGTGCTTTCAGCGACTGTCATCAAGAAATATTCCCTGCGGTCGACGTTTCCACATACGGTTTCTGTCCCCGTATTTAATTAAATGAAATAGAGAAACGTGCAAAGGCTATATTAAGTGCGGATAGCAAGCTTTACGGCGACATAAATGCAAACGACAAGTGCAGTGTAAGTTATGTTCAGAATGTGTACGTTTCAACTTTGCCCTAACAGAAAGGGCACGACGGCATTAAGGAAATGTTGCCGCCATAAAGCTGCACGTTTTCACTCCACTTTCTTTCATGTCGTATGAAACTGCAGCGTTATAAAGCAAGCTGATTCCCCCCACCCGCCCAATACACTAACAGCTAGCAACAACCTTTACTTTAGCGTTTGTGAGTGGCTGTTGAAGAACTCAATCCGACAGGAGTACTAGCCCAGAAACAACACGACCACGCACAGTTTTACACACACACACATCCTAACTCACTCTGTACGTTAAGCAACATCTTCAGCTCGCTTTATCTGTAACTATTTATCTCTGTCCATTTCTTTCATTTTCAGGTCTCCATATCCGACTTCTCTGTAAGTGATTCCACTGTCTGTTAGTATGGTTTGGTCTACTTATTACACTGTAGTCTGTCTGCTCTGCTTATGATGATGCGTACTGGAGACGTTGTGCAACCCTTGAGTCGTGGCGCACGCGATAATTAACCGGAAAATCTGAAGTCCTATCGTGAATCATCATGAAGTTTTCGAGTTACTCTAAAAAGATTTATTTAAGATTTCAATTGCTCTCCGTCGCCAAACTAATTGTAAACAATCGGAAATTTTCATCGGGATCATAAATTGACAATTGGATTTTATAATGATTTAGAAAAGTCGAGCAAAGAAGCCTAATATCTCTCAGCTATGTCAGATGTTTTTCATCAGATACATATGCAGAGCGGCTGCAGTTAAATCAGGTCAATTTTGCGAATTATCTGCAGAGACCAGAGTGCAAAACTAGTGCAGATATGAATTTTTTTATTTAAATTGTGTGGCAATATTGGATTTTTGAAACTCTGTGTATGCACACTTTGTGCATAGCGCACACCGGATAGCACGGGAAAATTAATTTAGTAGAAATGTAACAAAAGTTACGAGCGTGTCGACAGAAGCGTGAGTATCGATCTACGCGGCGTCTTGTGATTGTTTGCACTATTTTACGCTCACGGATCCGTGACACCCGTAACAATACTAAAGTACAAGGAAATGTTCAGCAGACAAAAGTCCTCTCTACCACTCCTCAGTGTATATTTCTTATGGTTTTTACTCCTACGTATATTTCCTAATAAGGTATCTAATCAGAGTGTCCTAGATTGCATTCACAGAGATGCCAAGTTAGTATGTTGATGGTTCTCACTAAAAAGTATGACATGAAACGGGTTAGTATTTGCTCCAAAGCACAGTTGAGTCGACTCATTCGTTCGACAGTATTTAACCATGTTATTACAACACTGATGATGATTATATATCTAAGGAGAGAACGAAAGTAATTGAGAAAGGGAGAAACAGCTAGATAGACACACGAATGTACATAGGGGGATAGCCGGATATACAAACGAATCCAGGAAGCAAGCATATGTAAGAGATGATTTAAATAATTTCATTATTTTATAGTGACTTACAAAACGTGTATCTTGTTCTTTCCGCCAATAAGCATTAAACGGTTTGGCCGGTTACGATTCACTGATCGACCGATCTTCTTATCGACATGACAATATTGTTTGTTTCCCTGGGCCTACAAAAAAAAATGTGTTTTGAAAGGCATTTTTATTCACTTTTCATAATGGTCTCTCAACCCTTATCTATAATGTTAGACCTTTTTTTTAATTATAAATGACAAGAATCTCCGAGTCTGCCTTATTTTCAAGTCTAGCCTTTATTGTAATCATCAAACAAGATTGACTTTGCTGATTGGACTGCACTACAATTACTAAGTATTTAGGGTCCAGGTTTCGCTTCCGTGTAGGGTAACCTATAGGGTACATCCATAATGTTATACAGTCTGATTATAGTGTTCTTTCTTACTTTAACATTAAGCGATCTTTTGCTTTTGACATTTGAGTGTGAACGTAAAATTAATTTTTTCTCATTTTTTCGACATGAACTTGATTTTGACTGGATATGTCACATTCAGGAGCGGTCGTGGCGTAGTGGCTAGCGTGTGGCGCTGCTACGCTGTCGGCGCGGGTTTAATTCCCGTCGGGGGCCATCTGATTTAGATACGACCGTTCCCCCTCGCAAGGCAATGGCAAACCAGCGAGAGGTATCCTGCTTAGTATAAACCTTCCCCAACTATGCCGTTCGGATCCGGCGTTAAACTGTAGGTCCCATATACCTGTGAGAGACTCAGTACCACACGCACCACGGGTATATGCGGGGAGGGTACAAACCAGTCGAAAGGCTCAAGGACTACGATGTCACATTCAAAGAACCTGAAGGAATTGCCTTGTTTTATTATTTTGCCTTCTTTTTTGTGTCGAAGACAACAAAAAAGTGTTTTCTTTAAACAACAATATTGTAAAAAACCAGCTTTAAATGTTTGCAACAAGAACGAATTACTTACTACACCTTTGCATTGGTGAGTCTACATTTGAATATCCGTGTTCTGATATATGTAATGTAGTGCACGACCCTACATGATTGTGATACACAACAACTCTAAATTCTTTACAACAGCTGATCCGATACTCTAAGGTTTGACAACACTGTGGGTCGGATGACTAAATAATTGACAACTCGAAGTCTTATTTGAAAAAGATCGAAAATTCGAACCACATATATAGGTTGCTCTCTCCTGTACAGACGTGTTAATACGGTTCATTGATTTAAAAACTTTATAAACTGGCAAAAAGAGAACAAAAACGAACAGTAGAGACTTGCAACAGTAGATTATTTTGGTTTCGTTCAGCTACATAAATCCCGCTATTACGTGAACAGTTGTTTGTTTATCTAAGTGTAAAATCGTACAATAACGGTTGGTGCGCTTTGTGATTATAAATTGCCAACGGTACTTATGTCTGGCGTTGTGCTCTGAACAAGACGAAGTGCCTCCGAATCCGAATCGAGTTACACTGCTTCCACACAAGTAAAACAATGTCGCTGCAATTTGTCAATATATTTCTTTGTAACTCCTTTGAAATGATGATTTATGAACACACGAACCACAAGAACATAAAATAATGCGCTTTTCGAAGTTTCTTCTTCTTCTCCTTTTAAAGGATTAGGTTAAATAAACCTGTACCGGCACCCATCTTATCCTCGGACGACCCACATCTCTCCTACCATTGGCTTTATTGTTCGGTGCCGCTTTCGACAATCGATCCTCTGTCATCCTTTGTAGATGATCCAACCATTGTCTTCTGTAAATTTAAATACAGTAGAACTCCATTTATCCGAACTAATGATTCCCCGACGTAATTCGGATATGCAGAAATTCGGATAACTGGGACAAACATAAGAAAAAGGAAACGCGAAAATTGCTCAAAAGTCACTTTTGTTGTTTATTTTTATAACATGAGTACAGTATCTTAATAAAAACCAAGTCACACGTGTTTTGCAAGTTCACTTTTACCACACAAAAATTAAAAATAATAATTACACATAATTATAATTTTTCAGTTGAACATGTCGAACAAAGTTAGTTGTTTTGACGTAGAAGTTCGTTTGCGTGCAGCCAGGTCCCGTAAACGCTTGACGGCGAGCAGCCGTGGTCGCATGGTCGCTTTCAGGCAGTGTAAAACAAGCGAATGCTTGACTCACCGTAGGTTCCTTTTCCGGTTCAACTGAAGCAACGTTGTCATCGTCTTCGTCCACCTGCTGAGATTCATCATTTACACTTTGGATAATTTTATCATCGTCCAAAATTTTTATATCCAGGGTCGCACTGCAACCACTCGTTTATGTCGTCCACGTCACGCTCGGAACAGCCAGGAATTTGTACAATGATTTTCTGGATGTCTTAAGTGATACAGCTTCATTCTCTTCGACTCTTTCTTTTGCTCTTTTTTCCTCTTCCTTCTTGTTCATTACTTCTTCTTTTTCTTCCTGGATTTGTTGTTTTGTCGAAATTCCATTAATTTTATTCCATGCTCTCTTTAATGTTACGGTTTTCAAGAAATTCCACAATTCGGCTATAATGTAACAACTGTCCTTTAAATAAATTTTCTTATGGTATGCTACTGTACCGCCTTCATCTTCATCTGCTAACAGCGGAAACTGCAGTTTGAATAAACTTTTTTTATAGAAATTTCATTTTTTTTTTTAAATTTCCTGATATCGATTCTGATAATTGGAGTTCGGATAAATGGAGTTCTACTGTAATTCCATTTATGTCCTTTACTTCGAGTTCCGCTCTGATATCATAATTCCTTATTCTATCTTACAATGTATAATTTAAAGTATTTCGAAGAAACTGCATTTAAGCACTCTGAATCTTGCCGCATTCCTTTTTCGTCATGACCCACGCCTCACTCGCATAACGCAATGTGGGTATTGCAATTGTCTTATAAAGTGTAATCCTTGTGCTGTGTCTTGTTTCATTTCTAAGATTTCTACGAATCGTACCAAAAATATTCCTAAATTGACTTTTTAGGACTGCCTCTGATGACACAAACGTAGTCTGTGAAACATGCGTCAGGTTAAAACAAAACGATAAAAATGAGGACATACTACAGTACTTGCAGAAGTGCATACATACGTACATATATACATATTGTAACAAAATCTCAAAATTGCCTTATTACAATTAATGTGGATTATTTATTGAATTATATCAAAATTTTCCTCCTCAGTATTAATCTTCAGACCCACTGTTAGGCTAGCCAATTTTGTAACAAACTGTAAAATCTATATGTGGTTTTCTAAGTTACAAAAAAAATTTTTGTTAAAACAAAAATTTATTTTTATTTATTTATTAATTTATTAATTATGTAATTATTTCTGATGTATTCATGTAACTTTTATTTCTTTTAATTATTAATTTAATCAATTTATTCGCTTAGAATGACCAGAATTGTTTTTCAGCGTTAATAAGATTATCTCCTATAATAATCGATTAGCGGTCCATCGTTATTCTAAGTGTGTACTCCTTTAACGTGGTTAATTTCTGCTTTCTTGTAGTCCAGGTATCAAATATTATTTAATATTCTTCTATTTATATAATTACAAATAAATAGAACCCAAAATTATAAAATTCAATGATTTTATTAACATAATAATAAATGATCGATTTTGAATCGATTAGTCAATCGAAAAATTACAGACTCGTTTCTCAGGGCGAGTAAATTCCATATATAAAATATTAATATTAATTTGTGGATTCTTTGAACTGTTATTATAATAGTCAGAGAAAAAGGGCAAAGCTGAAAAGTATAATGCGTACAATAAAAACTGCTTAAATATCTAAAAATACAAAATATTATTGAATAGACAATGTTAGTAAGATAAATTTCTCGAATCCAAACTGGTGATGCTGTCCTGCCGACACCGCACAGCCTTATGGGAATAGTCCAAAATGGCCGCCTCCGTGATGAATGTAAACGGAGCGTCTTCACTGCAGAAATCTTCCAAATAAATGTTGGTTATTTGTGTATTCCTCTTCCAAGTAGTAGTGGTTAATAATTCTTCATCACTGTGTAATTATTCGGGAGTTGTGGTCAGTTGTCCGGCACGGCGATCAGTGTTAAATGTGTTCTTGTTCCAATGGAAGTGAAACGTTACAATGTCCAATTCTGTGTCGATATTATTTTGAATTCACGTTCATAATTTCGATTATCTGAATGACTACTTCAAATCTTCACAATTATATTAATTTGGTTGATTCCAGGTTAACTCACTGTAGATTAATCCTATTTTTCAATTTCTCTGGGTTATTTTTTATAGGTTTGGTTATATCCGAAAATTATCTTCTCTCTTTATTAATGAATTTATTTATCTGATCTCATTTCGAAGTGACCATCTCAACGTATAACAATCAACTCACTCCCTCTTCCTCTATACAATCAGTTCTGGCTGAATTAATCTTAAATCTACATAGTTTTAAACAGATGGCATTTCCGCCTAAATAATTGACTTTTACATTATATGATTAATTACATTTTTACTATTATTTAATTTTATTAAATACTAATTACATAATTACTTTCCTTAGTTAACTCTGCGTTATTTAATACCAAATATGATATACTTTATAGTATTTTTAACTCGAAAAGTCAAATTTACAGTATATTAGAATGTAGGCCTTAACTGTACTTTCTGTCACCTCAAATGGTTTACAATTTCTATTATGTTCTAGTTATCATTGAGAAAGATCCCTAATTGAAATAAAATGATTATTTTCATTTAATTCTTTGTAATTTTATGATTTGGGTTAATTAATTTACATATTATCTTTAATTTAGGCTTTCCTCTAATATTCCAGTGTTATTACCCTTGTATTTTTTCTAATAATATCTTATACCTTTTTTCAATACCTTTGCCAAGTATTGTTATAGTTATAATATACAGTCATTGATTTACATTATATAATTTTCTTCAATTTAATTAATTTCCTTTACTTAATTACTAATTACAAGGTTTGTGTGATTTACCATTTGGCCTAGATTTTATGTTAGTTCATTTACAATGTTGATTATTATTCCAGCTTGCTAATACCGTTTCTGACATATTATTTTTATAAAGTCTTAACTAAATTACCCTCATCTAATTACAGTAAGGTTTATTATTAATTAACATCATTAAACATAATAAATATTTTATAACAACAACAACAAATTTATATCCATTCTGAAACATTTAAGCCTTGAGTTCAATGAACTACTAATGTAAACAAAACACATCTGTTTTTTCATCATTTAAATTATTTCTTAAAATTAATTTTCATGCAGTCCTTGCTGTTTTTGTTTTATTTTAGGGATTTACCCTTGGTCACTTCACTATTTATTGCCTGGTCTTATTTTATCTTTTGTCATTTTGTCTGGTATTGTATTATAAAGAATTTCACTTATATGAGATCATCAGGATTCACTTTTCATTATAAAGTTAAATTGCATTGGTACATTTTTACATTTATATCTAGAACCTTTACTTAAACATATTTTACATTTACTCATATTTTATTGCATTGTACTTTTCCTATTTATTTTCATATTTTTTGGAAGTTTTTTAATGTTATTACTTGTGGTTGTTTTTCTAACAGTTGGTCATTTATTTTGGATGTTTGTCTATATTATTGGGCATTTCCTGACCTGCTCCTATACTACCTGGGTCTAATTACTTTATACATTGGCCTATGATTATTTTTCTATAATTTCTTATAAATTGCATGGTTGGTTTTAATTTATTTTATCTCTTCGAACTATTATTTCACTACACTGTGGTCCTTGACTAATTTTTATAGTAGTTTTCATTGATGTCATTTTATTTTTATTTTATATATGGTTATTTTTTAAATTAGAACAATGTGGATAATCTGTCATGCTACAATATATACATACATACATACAAAATGTAGGTCTACATGTGTATGTGTGCGCGCGCTGTTATTAAATGTACGTAAATATAAATATAATTGTAAATATAATTTGTTAATATATATTTATAATATAAATTTATTAATTTATATTTGAAGATGATAGTTAAATACTATTAACAAAATAATAAAATATACTCTAGCACCAAAAGGATTAATATTATAAATAATAAACTGTAAATATATGTTAAAATATATATTATATATTTTATATTCAAACACTTTTTGCTACAGTCCGTTTCTTGATGCATGTATTATATTTAATTTTTATAATGAGTTTACCTCAAGATATTTCTTTCCTTATTAGGAAAATGTTTCAGGTACCATTGTGTACCCATCCTCAGCCTTCCGGATTTTGTGTCTGGTGAAGTACATGTGTGTTGGCTGGTTGTCATTGTGGCTTCCTGTTGGCTTCTAGTACTTTAAATTGGTATTATTGTGTGTGATTGTGGTGTATGTATTAGTATTTTGTGTATTTTCGATGTCGAGTGCTTTGAAAATTGTGTCATGTTTTACAAAATACAAATCAATACAAAACATGACACAATTTTCAAAGCACTCGACATCGAAAATACACAAAATACTAATACATACACCACAATCACACACAATAATACCAATTTAAAGTACCAGAAGCCAACAGGAAGCCACAATAACAACCAGTAACACATATGTACTTCACCAGCCACAAAATCCGGAAGGCTGAGGATGGGTACACAGTGGTACCCGAAACATGTTCCTAATAAGGAAAGAAATATCTTGAGGTAAAATCATTATAAAAATTAAATATAATATATATATAATACGATGTACGTAATTGTGTTATGAATGTGTTTCGGTAGAAGGCATATGGGAAGATGAGCTCTAATCAGGACAGAGACATGGAGTCGTTAACGTCGCAGAGGAACACTGGACAGTACTACTTTAATGTTTTAATGTCCGTATTAACAAGAATATTCATGACGTACAAAACCTTGGTGAATGTTATAGTTCCTCTACAATTGATATACATTAAGGGTGGTGAATAACAACGGCAACATAAACAGACCGATCTTTCTGAAACAAAAATAATCATAATATAAAGATTATACGTACATTTGAAGACGTGTAATATTAAAGCAAGTACTACATAGAAACTTGGATTCGTTTTCAGAGACCTACCGTTTGAACTGAAGAAAATACTAAACGTTTTAGGTGGCTTACTAATTTAATTTTTAAGTTTGTAAGTCATGCTATTTTTCTTAAGATTTCAATACATTCAAAGAACACACAACAGTTACCTAGAGATCATGCTTCTTCCTGCATATAACTTTAAGACTAAATAGTAATAAAATTAACCACAATTTTTGTCGCTTTCTTGTTGATTGTACCATATTTACAGTGCAAACAGTAGAGTACATAATTGTTGGATCATGTACACATTTAATCCTCACGGGTAACATATTGACAAAGATAAATAAGAAAGAAGTAAATGTCTGGCTGGAGATGTGCCTAAGTTTAGTTTAAATGCATACTACAAATAAGAAAGCAGTGTCCTAGAAAGCGTTTACCTTTCGCACATACACTCCCGCCCTTCCACGTTAAAACGTTAGCATAGTTCATTAAACCGTGACGATGATTTTTACGGTTTTTTGTCTCAACGCTTGACAACTATAAAATGGTCGCACTTTACAACGTTCGTCGGGAGTGTACAACTTTATACCTGCATTTTGTTATTACAAACGACGTTTTTCAACAAAAAGAAGAATCCGAGCTTCCTTGCTAAGACAGTTGCACGTGTTTCTCTACAAAAGAGGTTAATGTTAAGCGTGTCGTTTTTCCTGTTGACGTCTGGATATGTGTGTGTGTGTGTGTGTGCGCGCGCGCGCGCGCGTGTGTGTGTGTGTGGGGGGGAGAGAGAGTGTGAGAGAGAGAGAGAGAGAGAGAGAGAGAGAGAGAGAGAGAGAGAGAGAGAGAGAGAGAGAGAGAGAGAGAGAGACATTATTTTGTCTGCCACCAGAAAGTTTTTACTAAGATCGTTCACTTTTTAACGACGAAGTTGACTTTTGTTTATTTTTTATATGTTTTTATTGTTGTCATTAACTTATTCTTTCCGGCACGCCGTAAGTAAAGATGTTAGGTTATACTGAAGCTTCCCCATGTTCCCCATATTTCCTTGCTTGCCTCTGCAAAGAATTGATGATATTTTTAAATGGTGTACATTATAACTTACCTGTGTGTACAGTACTGTAATAAGGAAAAATGCAGCCAGATTCGTGTTCTCATTCATGTGTGTAAATATGGATATCTGAGAATGTCGTCAACTCTCTCAAAGTCTGTTACATTCACGACCACTGTAATGTTGTTTTTATAGTAATATGTCTATTCTTCAATAGCTTATATGAATAGAATACAACAAGTATTCTTTTTGGTGGTATACGTTTTATGACATATAAATAAAATATTTTATGCAATTTGACGTCTTTTTTCTTCAATTTTCTTATTATAACTAGATTAGTTCTCTCATTTGAACATTTATATGTCCAATCGATTTTCATTACAATCCTCTCGTTCATTGTTTAGTAACCTTCTTGCTTAGTTCTCCTTAGGGTAAACGTTCCCTCTACATTTGAATTATGAAAGATATCCGGGCTGTTTGGCCGTGGTCCCTGGTTAAAAACAAAACCAAACGTTTCGGCAGCTCCACTGGCTGCCATCATCAGTGGAATAAAATTTCTGCACTTTGGGTGACTACGTGCAGGCCCACAGTACTGTGGTATAGACTGACACCAGTCTGTATCATAGAGTCTATACCACAGTACTGTGGGCCTGCTCGTAGTCACCCAAAGTGCAGAAATTTTATTCCACTGATGATGGCAGCCAGTGGAGCTGCCGAAACGTTTGGTTTTGTTTTTAACCAAGGACCACGGCCAAACAGCCCGGATATCTTTCATAATTCAAATGACACCGGCCGTGAAAGCCTAAGGAATAGTTCCCTCTACATATTTGGGCAAAAACGTACTCAATCTCTTCTTCTATTTCCCATTTTGCACGTTTTGTTTAAATAACTTATGTTGTTTTGCTAGTAAACAATGGACTTCTGATATACGTTTATATAAGATACACTTTTTAACATATATTTTACGTGCTCTTTAAGCACAGTTTGTAATAAATAATAATTTGCCTAAGCAATGTAGAAGTTGAGTAATGTAGGGTGCCTTGTGTGAGTCGTTCGGAAGGCATATAAGTAATGTAGTCACTATGCTGCAGCTACTCAGTATTAGCCCAGGTAGGCCTCCTCAGTTCCACAGGCTGAGTCGACCTGGGGGCTGAAACATGCATCTGGACTTTATAGTACGCCCGGAAACCGCTAGAAAAGTAGCCAGACGCCATACCCACTGGTCTACTAACCAGTCAGACAGACAGAAGATAGACCGGGCGTCTCGCGTTGGACAGGTCCGGAACCCTGCAGCACAGCTCGGTCGTTCGCTCGTCACAAAGGGCGCTCCAGGGCGCTTAGGGTGCGCTCCACGAATACACGATAACCGTGTATGGATATCTCGTTTGTGTATTGCTCCAGCCAGTCGCCAGGTTTGAGGCGCGCCTCCGTGATTTCCTTCGCCCGCAGGAGCTTAGAGGAGCATAGGGGTCGATAGGCTGGACCCCCCGATTTTCGTAACGATGGGTTACCACTACAGGGTGAATGGTTCCCGCAATTAGGCACTTCCACACCTCTTGTTTTCCCATGCTCTGAGTTTAAGCCTAGCCGAGATAGAAAACCAGGTACTGGCTACTAACCAGAAGACCGCCCCCACACACAGACGCACGCCATACAACCCCGACGATTGCAGGAAAGATGTAGGCCGTATCTGCTAAAACTCCTTACAGAAAACTACTCCGTAGTTTTTCCGGGGAGAAAAAGAAAAACTTTAACACGAGTCAATTCCCAAACAGTATGTATCGCGCGCGCCCGCACACGCGCGCTCACACACACAAGTGCATACAGATCTTAGTGTTTAGAAGTGTGCGTGTACGTCTGCGCATACAAGTACTGTAAACGTCCAAGGGCCTTGACAGGACGAATCAGCAGTTTTTAACAAATGTATATCATATAGAGCGTGTGCAACATACACTTTGGACAGGGATACGCGTTTGTGCTATGCGTGTGAACATAATGACAACTGCAGTGCTAATACACGTGTCTCTCACGTGTACTGCAATGGCCACCAGTACTATATTGGTCTCTAATCGTTTTCATCACACACTAGCGCCTGCGCGCACCCGATCAAGCCATGGTAACGTTCAAAAAACGTGGAGGTACGATGTCCGTCTAGTGTGCCAATTGTTCGGGTCTTATAAGATACAACGATGAGTTGGAGAGTGTCCAGACGGGTCATTTTTAAGTACAGAACGAACAAATGTTACGATAATAACTTTACTAAATATCACTATTGTATTAACGACTCGGAACACTAAGTTTTTTATAAGTAAAATCATAAAGTTTTACCTTATAAAAAACTTAGTGTTCCGAGTCGTTAATACAATAGTGATATTTAGTTAAGTAACGGACACGTCATGGACAACGAAATCCAAGAATAACTTTACCTTCCTAAAGAAAAATGCAGTGCCTGCAAAACCTGTCCTTACGGCTTTTCTTAAAGCATATATGACAAACGTTTCCTTCATTCGTCAGTGATGGTTAGATTTTCCGGTATTGTATTTGTTATTAGTCCATTGAATTCTCTACGGTCAAAGACGTTAAAACACAAAAAGATAATATAATAAAACTCGTATGGTTTTGTGATATTTAATAAAAGAATAGTAGAACTTAAAAATAAAATTATTATACTTTTATTTTTTATATTCATATTTTTTTTATTTTTATATTAGGTTCAAATTTTTGTTTCTTGTTATTTTATATTATTATTAATATAAAAAACTTTTGACAAGAATATATTTTGTTTTGTAAATTACATACGTTTCGATAGTAATCCAACTATCAACATCAGATATAATTTAATAAATCTATAAATTTATTTTTTATATTCTGATACATTTATTATAAGTTGTATTTAATTTAATATGTTTATACGTTCATATTGTAACATTACATTTGGCATAGCTTGATATCGTACCAGATTTAATGAAGACCATGGATAAGAAACTAAACAAGAAGAAAAATATCTTTCAAAGTGATAGTGAAGATGAACGAATAACTACTTTAGACTGACTTGTACTACAACTGACCGTACCCAAATTAATATTTAGGCAAAGTGATGCAAAATACCCCGATAATGACATGAATTTCAAATAATGACAAAATAATACTTATAAAGACAGACAGCTTATGTACCAATACTATAAGTAAACAAATGGTTTTATTAAATGTATCAAAATATAAAAATAGTCAAAATACAAATTGAGGGATAATAGGCCCAAACATACAATACAATGTAAAATGAAATATTAGTAAATTATTAATTGAATGATACAATGAAATAATATAACAAAACAATTATTATAGATACATGGAACATGCAAATAATTGTAAAGAATAGTGGACATAATGTTGTCAAGAGAATAATGAATAATAACGTATTCACATTATTATTATATGAACAATGTGAAATTGACTTCGAATAGTTAATTAAATAACAGAGCAAAATGGATTGAGGAGAGATATTATTATGTGTTAAACAGTTGTTAGGGTTTAATGAAAGTTAGCTTATTTGTTCAATGTTCATTAGAGTCACAGCCATGTGGGCATGACATTAAGTTGATATGATTGTATATTGTTTTTGTTGTTGTTAATGTAATGATGTTATTAGAATGCAGTGAAGATGTTAAAACCATGTGATTAACCAGAAGGTCTTAAAACAATGGGCCAAATGGAATTTGTAAAATTAGAACATGGTACCAAACACACAAAGAAATAGGCCAATACTGATATAGTATGGTTGACCAACTATAAAATAATTATGAAGAAAAGAAAAGAATTAATGTTATTAGATGATAAAGAGTTTTTGTGTTTTTTGGAATTTAGTTTATCTGTTTAATGTTTATCAGAATCTCAGCCATGAGGGCATAATATTTAAGTCAATCTGTTTGCAATTTTGTTAAAATATTCACATTATGAGAGGATGATGAGTATTTTTAAATCTCATGGGTTAACATCCAATATAATGATTATAATTAAATATAAGGAGCCTCCAGGCGGTCTAGTGGCTAACGCGGGCGATTGATGCGCTCGTGGTCCCGGGTTCAATTCCCGGCGGAGGTTCCGTACGGCGTGCACTCAGCGTCGTGAGGCAAACTGAGTAGGCGCTGAGATAACAGCGCCGCCTCCTGGCTGTGAATACCGCAACTAGCGGCTGGTGGCGCGTAGTACTAGCTATACACCGTCACACTAACACAAAAGCCGTGCGGTACGCCTTGGTCCTTAACGGACTGTTGAGCGGAGGTTTAATTTAATTTTAATTAAATATAAGGGTTCAAGCCAACAGGCTAAATAATAAAACAATATGTAACATGGTGTTGAAAGAATCACCATGACATAGGCCAATGTTAAAATAAATAAACTATTATCAGAATAGCCAGTAAAGTAACAAACCATTATAAATTAATAAGAAATAGTAAAACTAACAAAACAGACAGTAGTTCTATAATGGTAATCACATTTTTTTAACACATAAATGAATTAGCAAATGTTTTTGTGGATGGCAAACTGTATAAAGCCATGTAAAACCAAATTTTGTAAATTTTAGGAAATACTGTTAGAATTTTGTAAAACAAATGTTGAAATATGGATAGATTTATAGTTAATGGTATACACAACAAATCTGGAATCAAAATAATCCGTTTTAAGTTATTTAAGAAAAATTCAAATAGCAAAAATGTAACATCAGTATTTCTTAAGTAAAAATAGGCATGTTTGGTGTCTATATGTCACAAATGTTAAGACCAAAATAATGATGCTAGCAGTTTTAAATTCCCAATCAGTACAGAAAAGTTATACTAATTTAAAAGTTTTGACCAAATTCAGACATTGAAATAATGAATTTGTATGACAATGTATATCTGAATCAACCAACCAGATTTCAAGTTTTACCTTAGCAACCAAAAATTTCAGATAAATAAAATAGGACTTCTTTGACAACGGTCATTAAAGACAGACGCGTTAATAAAACGTCTCATATAATTATATTTTAAACAGTGAAACACAAACCAGAATTTGTAAAACGAGCTGATATACTCAATACAAGATATTATAATAAAGAAAGGAACATCCAGAATTTAATACAGAAGAATTGAGATCCAGGGAGAAGAAGCGAAGAAGACTTGGACCCTATCTTCGTCCTGGAAGAAGAAAGAAGAGGATTTGGTGAATTTGAACAATTTATTATCTTATGTGTCAAAACCAACATTTGTGTACACGAATATCTAGGAGTTAAACAAAATAAAACTACAGACACTATACTACACCAACTCTGAAGAACACTCAAAAAATAACACCAATTAAGCTTTACACCTTTTTTGAACACCATAAAAACTTTAACGATAACTAATAAGCACTTAACTGGTCATAACCTATAAATGTAAGTAACCAATACACGACTGCCAGTTTGCACTTCACACACCAAAACCTTGTAATATCCTTATATTGTGAAATTTGTATTTTGATTTTAAGAATTGTATTATTTGTTTAACCGTAATCCCCGAACCAGATACGCCCTGAGATAATTTATTTTAATAGAAATAATAACAACTGCATCATTCTTTTGGCCTGGCCGACTACAGAACAATATTTTTAGCTACTGTACCAACTGATAAAAGAAGACGCATAATTTTGTCACAATTGTAATTACCGTAAAGAAAAACGAGAAGTAATTAATCAATGCTTCATTGAATAAAGATCGTTACAAGGAAGATATCTGTTTGGTGTTATATTTGCGTTATTATTACTGTTTCATTTAAGAATTACGTTAACATAGCACAGCGGACGGAGCAACTGTTGGCAACTCTGAGTGACGTCATTGGAACTACACGCATAGTGGGAGCGAGCGGCAGAATTCAAAATAATTTACCGTTCAACATATCTATTATTAATTGTTACAGATTGACAACAACAACGGTGTGGTTTAATAATTTTACACATACATATTAAATTTGTTACAAATTGACGCATACTACGGGGAACATAAGAACTCGTCTCTCAACATAAATCGTTACATTGGTAACTCGCGAGACCTCATCTCATTTAATTGTTATCGTTACAATATCTAGTAACATCATGTTAACAAGGAAAGGAGGCAATCGTTAACTGTGAGCGTATAACAACGGAGTATAGTGATTACTGCCACGTGGGATGTTAGGCCTTGGTCTACGGTTGTGGACAAACGTTTCTGCTTCATCAACGGTGTCTGAAACAATTGGATCGGTGTCCCCAGTGACGAGGTACTATATAAACTGTCACATCAGCACAAGCTAAGCTAGAAAGCAGCATCAACCAATCAGCATCAAGTTCTCTCAGATTGGCCGCAACCATGTATGAAGATCTCCATGTGCAGCCGAGGGTACTAGGCACTCTTCGAGGCCAGAACCTTGGTCTCCTCAAAGAGAACGCGATGATCTGTGTTGGACAGTGTATGCTCGGCCACCGCAGCCGCCTCAAGCGACAACAGCGGCTGTGTTCCCCAACGCGGGTGCGGATACTGGTAGGGCCGAAAGGTTTGTCCACGGCCTAACAGCCCAGCTACGCGGGTGCGGATACTGGTAGGGCCGAAAGGTTTGTCCACGGCCTAACAGCCCGGCTAGTACTACTAACTTTAACAATGTTGACGTCGGCCGTAAAAACTTAACAATGGAATATTGTCAAACTATGCAGATCCTTTATTCTCTACTGTTACCTCTGTATAAATGCTAATAACTTTAACATCCATGCGTATGTTACTTTAGAACAACCATACCGTATATAGAAGAATAAGTAACGCAACACTCAGTAGCTATATGATAGTAACTTACTTACTTACAGTTTATTTTATGTTGCTTTTTATAATATTAACACATATATGTCTTTACGAGAACTAATTAAAATAATGGTATAATTGAATTAAGTAGTAATTTCAATAGTAGGATTTGAAACAAAATATTATCTAATAAAGTAATATCATCAGCAGCAGCAGCAGCAGCAGCATCATAAACATCATCAGCATCATCATTGTTGTCGTCGCCATCATCATCATCTTATCTCACGTGTTTAAACAATAATGAAAATAAATCTAGCTACATGACTTAACAAAAGCCATTACAGAATAAAACAGAATACAGAAATACAGAATACAGAATAAAATGGAGAACAATGTGAACTGTAACAACATACAGTAAATAGTGAAGCAAAGGACCGTAGCTATTAAATAATATATTGGTTAATAGAAAGGCAATCAAATTTATGAATAAATAATAAAATTCTCACATAAAATTATTAACTATAGCTCTCTCTCTCTCTCTCTCTCTCTCTCTCTCTCTCTCTCTCTCTCTCTCTCTCTCTCTCTCTCTCTCTCTCTCTCTCTCTCTCTCTCTCTCTCTACACACACACTTTAATTGTAACACAAACGTTCTTAATAAATATCGTCTTTATAAATGAAATTTACTATCCGAATAAACCGACTTTCCTATTAAAACACCAAGATGTGTAGGAAACTTTAAATAGTCTGCATCTGAAGTCAAAGTACAGTCGACATTAATACAAAAGGATACGCTGATGGCGTACGTGATTTCCAACGAAAGAAGCCAATACTAAAAGTCATAGAGTCGTGATATTTTTCTGTGCCGTCATCAAAAAGTTTTTATTGTACGAACGCCTCGTTGTTTGACTTCTAATGTGTGTTGTTTTACCGTTCTCCCCTACAGGC
This sequence comes from Magicicada septendecula, assembly GCA_034769895.1. NCBI lineage: Eukaryota > Metazoa > Arthropoda > Insecta > Hemiptera > Cicadidae > Magicicada > Magicicada septendecula. Next base: position 460,329,112 of record CM068373.1, read on the forward strand.
CTTTGTTATGGATTATCGAAGTGTTTTCTTTTTATATCTCGTATATTTTTTATTTATTTTTTGCATAAGTTCATAAAAAATGTGTATTTTATATTGTAAATTTATTCCACAACGTCGTAAAGAAGATGATGCTCTTCTCACTAAAAACATTAAAACATGTAAAGTTTTTCTTATTACAGGTCTTTTTGAAAATATTAAAGCTGTTCATTATAATCGTCAATACAGAACTGTTTTTAAAGGTAAATTTTAACAATAATGTCAAATGAAGAATTGATTACATTCGAATAGTTAAACTTTATATACAACATGTCTCTCACAAATTTTTTTATTATCGTAAAGTATAATAACACGATATGTTACTAAAGGACAGTGATATAGAAATTTTATTGCAATTTCTTTCAATAGTGTCTTGCAACGTACAGAATATAACGTCTGTTTTTATGTCGCAACCCACTTTCTTTTATTGCCAATAAGGAAATCAGTTTCAGACAAACAATACATTCTTCGAAACATGTAAGAAGAATTTCATTGAATACGAACTGTTTGTTTTTTCTCAATCTTAGACTACAATACAATTCCAAGTCATTCTCTGTAGTTTTTTAAAACATTTTACCTGCACTCGTTTCCGTTTTAAAATTATAAAAATCATTATGGCTTTATTTATTTAACCCATTGTCACTATTACGATACATTATGATGATCATAATGGATCTTTGTAGTAATCTCTTGCGTTGTGTAATTTTCTAGCCAACATTTAAGGTGATTAGGTAAATTCGATTCTATCCAGGCTGACCAAGATTATCCAGTATACACAAACCACAGACTGGTAGCTGTTGTCGATAGATGTTCTCTTCCAAAACAATCTATCCTGTCTGGCTCCCAAAATTTCCAGATTCTTGGCCACTTGGCCCTTCCAAGTTATTTTGCCATTGTCAGTTGCCTTCTCCACTGTGTCCCCTCCAAGTCTCAGATTCTCTTAATCTCTTAATCCCCTCTCTTTTATAAACGCATACCCAGCCCGTCTACTTTTTCTCATCTTTGCTTCAGTCAAAACATCCGCTTCCGTGTTCAGTTCTCTCTGTTCACCATTTTTCTCGCCTTCAGTCCCCATTATTCACCTATGTAGACGATCTTATGGCCAATCTTATTCTCGAATATCGTAATATTTTCCGCTCGTCTACTCAATGCCCACGTTGCCGCTCAGTAGATCGATACTAGCATGATGATCGTTTCATAGATTTACACTTTGGTTCCTTTTAACAAAAGTTTCTTTGTAAATAACAACGTGCTTTTATGAAGCACGAAACTGTCTCGATACTAGTTTTGTTGTCACTTTCATACCTGACTCGCTGGTTAGGTACAACGCTTAAACGTTTGGTTACTTAGAAGGTAAAAAGGTAACTTGAAACAATTCTATTGCTGGGAAACAACAAACACCTCAAATTAAAAGGTAATTTTATGAGCTTTAAAACAGTATTTTTGGCTTATTCCATAAAACTGCCCTTTCTATGTAAAACTGATTTAACCTCCGAATTAGCATAAACTTAATTTTTACCATTTTGTATACAATTTTAACCTTTAATTGGGATGATTATTGCTAGTCGCTTCCCGTTCCCTGGATATTACTTGTAGTTAAGCATATGTGTAAACAAAAATAGGTCTTATATTTTGTTTTTAAGGTATAAATTGATTATATTAATATCCTAGACGGCTAGATACCATGGAATATTACTCCGTTTCCACTTACAATTGACATTATTACATAGTTTTACGTACTGGTACATTTTTATGCCGACAATGAATTTGAAGTAGTTAGTAGAAGCTTTAAAATAGCCCAAGCTTCAAGTTGATGTAGAGCCGACATTAATACGACTACCTCCTCAGAGACAACTTACTCTAACTCCCAGACCCGTGGGCGTAACTTGGGGCCTAACTTTGGAGGACAGGGTAAAGCTTAATAAATTCAACTGTGCAGTGAGACCATCTATATAAGAAAATTAATAAGATATATTATATACAAAATTAGGAAGTTTAGTAATGATTCTTAGTTAGTAAACGAGGGACAATTTCATTCTATAATGATCAACAAACCTTTCTTCACACTTCCAGTGTACTTCCAGTTATGTTTACCTAGAACAAATATACTGTAGGCCTATAAACATAAACAATTTCAGTTCTTCCAATTCTTATACCAAGTTTTCGTAAAACCATTCTCTACCTTAGGCACACTGTCACAAAATGCTCGGCAGTAGTAGCAGTAAGCCGAATCAGCCACAACGCAAAGAAATTTTGAAATTGCCAGTCAGGCAGTTTTCAAAGAAATTAAGCAGTGTTACTCCTGTGGTTTTCTTATCTCCCATTTCCCAGCACTCATCAACACAAAAACCAAAACAATCACAACAATAACGAATTAAAAAAGAGACAAGCGATGTGTACTTTAACGGGCTACGTACACGACCGAGTAACCGACGCACTTGTATCAGTAATCATTAACAAATAACAGTTCCAATCGACCGACATTTGAGATTCGTGAACAAAGCCATCGACGTCTTGCGGTGTTCCAAAACAAGTCTTTGTTTGTGTAAAAGACACGTATTCCAGTTAATTAGGTCTCTAGCGTTTGTTTTTTTTTTCGAAAAGAAATATTATTTTGACGTATATCATTCAAATCTGTCAAACATTTCCCTTACAAGTTTCTTCGAAAGAAATAAGAATAATAAATTTATGGCAACTAGTCGTATAACAGTACAGACGTTGAGAAATATTACTTAATGTGCTTGTAAGCATAGAAACTGTCTCCTGTTTGACTATTTGTTAGTTTTTATTTATGAGCAACTGAAAACAAAATTTTATAATGCTCGGAACTTGGGGGGGGGTGTCCCCCTTACCCCTCCCAAGTTACGCTTATACACAGACCCATGTACACGTGGGATTGTGTGCGAAAGGGACGTGTTTTCTTATAAAAGAAGCTAATGTTAAAAGTCGGTGTCAGAGAATTTTCTTTACAGTCATCAAAAGTTTCCCTGCGCGAACGAAGTCACTTCTGTGCAACTTCTGATGTGTTGTCTGCCGTACCGTCTTCCTGCCTCTTTTCTGTTATGAATTGTCTGACTTTTGTTATTATTTGAACGAAAAGCGTACACTTTTACAATAATTATGACGTAATTGAATGTTTGCTTTCTATTACTTATTTATAATTACAAATTTCTTTATAAAACTGATTACGCGTACATGTTGTACAAATCATTCTAAGGCACCATCTATACCAAAACTA